>CAKNXH010063589.1:226438-283556 GCA_932178445.1 Andricus quercusramuli | reverse complement strand
TCGCTCCAGTGTTGGTGTTGAATAATCACTCCAAGAAATTTAGAGAGTACACGGAGAGGAGTTAACCGCGACCGTTACTGCCAAGTCCGCTGCCGTCGCGCAGAACTTGCGAGCGGGAGGGAGGCAGAAGCTGTTGCTGCGCTCGCATGAACCATTGCGGGCGAACCTCAACCGTTCTGGAGCGTGACCGTAATACGCAGCGTAGCTATAGTTACTCCACTCGCAGTGATAGGTACGGTTTACTCCGCAAGCATTACTGCGCGCACCGTTTTTTCGATGTGGGTAAACCTGGAACTACCACTTTGCCCAGAAAACGTAAGACCTTTGCCATAATTAAGGGCTCATTAAAGGCTCATTTGTTAGACAAAAGCCAGATTTTGGGCTCTGCCACTTACACGCTTAACTTACAAACTAACAAACAATGACTCGAAAATATGATAAATTTCGACGTTTGTGACAGCGAAACAAAAAGATTCGAGTACGCGCGACGACGATCAACTGATATCGTTAGACTTCAGACCGTCCAATCCCATTACGGTGGTAACCGCAACGGCTCGGGAATCTGGCAGTAACTGTTACTGCGACGGACGCAACAGTCGCTGCAGAATCTTTTACGGTGGCGCGCAGTGACTGTCACGGTGTAGAAGTAATATTTCCGTCATCAACCGTCACCGTCGCTGCTCAGCCACAACATGATTTTTCTACAGAACTCTTGTGGTCGGCGCAGCAACGGTTACGGTGAAAAATGCACCCGCTCTGGTTTACTTCTCTCCGTGTAGTAGTTGTCTATTCCCTTCGGGGTGCTTAATTTCGGTGAGTCCCCTTGCCTCTCACCATCCATCGGGGTGCTTGATTTTGATGAGTCCCCTTGCCTCTAACCACAGGGATCCTTGATTTCGATTAATTATTTTACAATAAGTGCTCAAAATGGTGTCCTCGCACTTCGATGCACTTGTTAATCCGAGCTTTGAAAGATTCCACACAACTGCGAATTGTGTCTGGTGATATTTGTGCACAAGCAGACCTGATTCGCTCGATCATGTTATCACGAGTTGTGGGCACTTCTTGATACACGCGATTCTTTAGATAACCCCACAAATAGAAATCCGGCGCCGTAAGATCTGGCGATCTGGCAGGCCAATTTACTGGACCTCCTCTACCGATCCATCGTCCATTGAATTCGCGATTGAGTACTTCCCTCGCGATTGCCGCATAACGTGCTGGATAACCGTCATGTTGAAACCACATGTTGTGTCGCACTTCCAAGCTTAGGTCTTCCAGCCATATTGGAAGTTGATTTTCTAAAAAGTCACGATATTTTTCACCGTTCAAATTTCCATCCATAAAATACGGACCGATAAGTTGATCTCCAATTATTCGACACCAAACGTTCACGGACCATGGACGCTTATGCTCAACTTCCCAGATAGCAAGCGTGCGATGCACTTTACTCGCACAGCATGCGAGGCACACCATGCGTGCCGAAACGCAGCGTTACCGCTCGCACTTCGTGCAGGCACATATGTGCGAGGCATATGAGTCGCATATCGTGATAGGTGAAATATTGAACAAAAATAATATGAATTATTAATACTATAAAACTACTACGAATTTCAAACATTTTCCTAATATGAAAAAGATGTAAAATATAAATTTTAATTGTAAAAACATATTTGTATTTTTATTGGACCGACAATTTATAAATCACTAAAAAGAAACAAATTTTTGCAAGTTCGATATTAGACAACTATGTGTTTGTTAGCTTCATTATTTAAACATATTATTTTTAATTTATTTTACCCTGCTCATTCTATATTTACGGATCAGGGTGTAAATAAAAGCAGTTCCAAGTTACCGCCTGATCACGTGGCAAGAAACATCCATACAACATGGTGTTCCTTTCGGTTGCGGTGATTAGGCTAGGTCGTTTATCGATTCGTTATTGAATGTTGACAATTCGCAGTCTTCTTGTTCGTGGGCACTTAGATATATTTAATAATTTATATGTAGGTACAATTTATTTCGGAGTACAAACGGTTTTCGTGTTCAGTTTATTTTATATTTCGTTTGATATTTTAATACTTATATTTTGTAATGTATCGTTTGGATCATTTTGACTCGCAATGTATTTTTTTTAAGTGAAAAGAGAGAAATGATTTTTAAACATTGCTATATGTTTATCCAAACGTGTATAGCAAATAAGACAACACTTTATTTCATAATTGACATAAATCCAGTCAGAGTTACGTGAAATTCTGAAAATATTGATTATATAGTGACACATAACCTCAATTTCTGGTGCGGTAAACAAAACACCGCCGTAGATTGCACTTTTCAAAATCAAAATAAGTAGAAAATATACACTGAACATACTGAAAAATTTCCCTACTATACATTCTCCCGATTATAGTAGAGAACGCGCAGTTTTCGAAATTATGAAGAGATTCAAGACAAGGTAGATAAAGAATATTTTGTTTTTTCCCATTCCGCCGGCAACAAAATTTTTGTTTCAAAACGTTTATGCACGAAACTTTTTTTGTTCATCCTGTTACCTGCCTTTTATTCAACAATCTACATTTAAATATTGTACATATATATACCGTCTGCAAGAACCTGCAACGTGTACTCGCACTATACCAGCATGACGTGATATCCGCACGACGTGCGACGCACCTGTCACGCATATGAGGACGCATCTGCGTCATCGCTTGCGTGCACGCCGTGCGACAAAATCCGCACACGTGCGACGCATGTGCGTCGCACTATGCGCGCATATTGCTATCTGGGTTCACGCAACCAATGTGGATTTTCTACACTCCAATAATGCATGTTGTGCCGATTAACGTTACCATGGTTTGTGAAAGACGACTCGTCTGTGAAGAGTACTAGAAAAAAGAAATTCGGGTTTCCTTGTATCTGCTGAACCGCCCATTGACCAAATGTCACTCGGTTCTGAAAATCATTTCCATGAAGTTCTTGATGCAGTGAAATATGATACGGATGATAATTATTACGTTTTAATACCTTCCAAACACTGGATAGAGACATTCCGGAATCGCGGCTTAGTTGTCGAGTACTAACATGAGGGTCATGAGTGACTGCAGCTAAAATTGCAATTTCATTATCAACTCCAGTAACTGTTACTTGACGCTTCCTTTTTTGCGGTTGTACACTTCCGTCAGTGATGAAGTTTCGGACAACCCGGTAAAAAGAAGCGCGTGAAGGAACACTTTCTGGAAAGCGTTGAGCATAAAGCATGAGAGCATCATTGATATTCCTGCCACTTTCTCCATGAATGAGAATCATTTCAATCTTCTGTTGCTGAGATAGAATTTCCATTGTAAAAGTAATGAAGCAAGGTAATGAGGAAATACAACGACACCCGAACCAACTCAAACGAACGTGACCAACAACAATAACCCAAACGAAAGCAACCAACACACCCAAATCAAATGAACACAATCAACCTTCCTAATGAATAAACGTTAAGCACGGACAGACGCGGTTATCGCTCGGCCGGAATGACGTCGAGGATTGTAGACAGTGGAGACTCGATGATATGTAATGTCTACATCCAAAATCGACTGTCGTCAACCAACTGCATTCGGGAATGGTTTTCGGCAGTTTTATCACTTTTACTGTCCCGTTGCCAAAAGTTCAAGCACCCCGATGGATGGTGAGAGGCAAGGGGACTCACTGAAATTAAGCACCCCGAAGGGAATAGACAACTACTACGTCCGCGTCGTTATTCCTGGGTAGAGCTAAAAGTAGTGTCAACAATTTCATTTTTCGCAATTGCAGCGCCATCTATCGCGAATCGAAACAAATTTTTCGAATAAAACTTACGTATTTCGTAAAGGAGAATCTGAATCTGTGATAAAAAATTGGGGTTGCCATTTGAAATTACAAAGTTACCCCCACCCCTGCCTCCTGTGAGGGTTGTGGTGGGGTAAATTTTAACAAATCTTTTTTCCGCCTCGAAAATAAAAAGTTTTTATTCCAGACATTTTTTCCGTAGGATGCGTATTTTTTTAGATATTTCGTTGTCTCAAGTTAAAAAAAACACCCTGTATAATAGTTAAAACCCAAGATTTTGTTACGTCAATTATCAATTATAATTTTCGTCATACCAAAACATTATACTCTAACAGCCCCTAAAAGTATACCTTGCGAAAAAATGTTCACATTGTACTATGTAAAATCATTTTTCTAGAATAAAGCACTGATGAGGACCCCCAGTCTGTTTGACTTGTAAAAAAATTAAGCATTTCTTATTTCTGGATCCTAAAGCCAATCACAACATCAACTACAAAAAATCTATTAATCTAAAGGATCAACATAACCTACCAAATTAATTAATTAAAATGAATAATTATCTATAAATGATCAAAAATAAATTATGTGAATCGAGATTTGATTCGATTTGTATGTATCTTCATATTCTGAATTTTCTGCGTTATTAGGTTAACGATTAAATTGCTCAAAGCTCTTTAGGCTTTGAGGAACACATTTTCATCCTTTCTTCATATATTCTTCAATTTCGATAAATAAATTAAAAAAGGGGAGTTCTGTTGAAAAATGGTTCAAAGAAATGTAGGAATTTTTAAACGCTGAAATTCCTACAAAAACTTTTTCCCATATTTCGCGACGTTTGGCTCAACATTGGAATTTTGAATGTTTTTTCATATTATTTACGATGAATAAAGCTAAAAAGACAAGTCCTATCAAAAAATGGTTCCAATAAATTTGGTAGGGCTTCTTACAAGCTATAATTGCTCTTCAAGACTTTTTCTCGCACCTTTTGCGTCGTTTGGTTCAAAATTTGAATTTTGGATTTACCCATAGTATTTTCAAAAAATAAAACCAAAAATATCAAGTATTATCAACAAATGGTTGAGAGAAAAATTATAGGTCTTTTGAGAAGCTAAGATATTCTTCTCTAAAACCTTTTTACTTATCTGTCGTTGGTTGGCTTAAAATTAGAATTTTCGACCTATTCATTTTCGATACATAAACTCCCCAAAAAACGAGTTCTCTCGAAAAATGGTTAAAACTAAAATTGTAAATATTTTGAAGAGTTTCAATTCTTCTCTTCAACTTTTTTTACGTATCCGTCGTCGTTTGGCGTAAAAACGGAATATTTCATTTTAAAATAATTCTTTAACGTCCGAGAATCCAAATAGAAGAAGAAAGAAACAAACGAAGTTGTGTCAACACTATCGGACGATTTTTATTCAAAGTTAAAAAAGTAACTCGACTTTTCGGAAACCCTCTGTTTCCATCATCAGGGGGATAAACATTATAAAATTCTAAAAAGATATAATACAAAATCTATTTTATGTGTGCAGTTTTATTCAATAAAAGATTTTATAACCGCGTAACCAAAGTGAAACTTGGAAATAGAAGTTTATTGATTTCAGTGGTTTCAAAGGAATTTCATTTTTCAAGGATTACTGTAATGCTTCCTACTCAATTGTATAATAATATTTTTACTCATTTTTCAAGAATTTGTTTACAATAAATCCAGGACTGCGGAGTATTTCCAGAATTTTGTTCTCACTCTTACGAATCCGAAAGTATTTAAAAAATCTTGAAACACTCAATATCTGCAACGGTCAAACTTAAGAAAAAGAGAAAAAATGAAACGCAAGTGTTATTTGACCCTTTCCAATTCCGCCCTTTGACCTCAAAAATCAGTCCATCTGTAGCACTCTCAGAAGTCAGTCGTTTATTTGAAAACAGGGAAAAAACTGAATACAAAATATAAAGTTTTAAAATTTTCATTATTTTTCTATAAACTCTTTTTATGTGTGCAGATTTATTCAATAAAAGATTTTATAACCGCGTAACTAAAGTGAAACTTTTAATCTAAAAAAAAAAAAAAAAAAAAAAAAAAAGAGTTATTGGCTCGTGTTTTAGAGGTCGGCCGGCAATCGGCACATGGGAGCATATCAACTTCTATCTAATAAAACGCTGCTTAAGGCTGGTGACCTTCTCAGCATAAATCACCCACCTATTGAGACTCTCGGCTTCCTTTCTCATGACCTTATCCCCCCGCCCCCCAGTAACAGAAGTTTTGGTGGGATTGACGTTACAGCTTGACTCCACCATAAGACAAATCACTGCTTAATTCGGACATGATTTCGACTCGCAAAACAGATCTCGCGCATACAGGTGATAGTTGGGAGTACAATCTAAACATGAATAATACAAACAATAAAGTAGCCTCGGAATGGACTGAAACTCGGATTGACCAAAGGCATGCACACGGTAAACGTAAAGGTCTTGTTTCGGGCGATGAATGAAGACTGGGTGTTTGGAATGCTAGAGGAGTGAATGATCTTAAGATAAGAGAACTACGAGAAACTATGCACGTAAGGAAACTAGATATTCTTTGTGTCCCTGAGACAAAGAAAAAGGGTTGCGAATTTAGAAACATAGGAAATGGGGTGTTGAAAGGCGGTTGTGAAATATGGTCAGGAGTAGATAGCGAATCGCATCGTAGTCAAGGGGTCGGTTTAATTATGAATGAAAAAGCAAGTCATCATCTCATAGAGCATAATTTTGTATCACCCAGATTGCTGTGGGCTAGAATGAAGGTAGGAATCAGAAGATTATTTATCATAGCATGCTACGCACCAGTTGATAGCGATTCGAGGGAAGTTAAGGACGCCTTCTGGGACACTCTAAATGATACAATAAGTATTTGCGATCAAGGTGAAAGAATAATTCTGCTAGGAGATATGAACGGATGGGTCGGTGTCCAACGTCAGGATACAGATACAGAAAGGGTGCTAGGTAATTTTGGAGATCCAACAAGAAAAAATTATAACGGGGAAAAGCTAGTTAGCTTATGCTTAGAAAAGGGCCTATTTATTACAAATACTTGGTTTAGACATAAAATGATCCACATGTACACCTGGCGTAAAGGAAATAGCCACAGCATAATTGACTCTGTTATTGCGGATGAAAGATTCAGAGAACTAGTTAAAGATACAAGAGTCATGAGGGGTTCCGAATGCAGTTCTGATCATTACCTTTTAGTCTGCAAAATAAACTTAGGGCGGGGATGAAGAACAAAGAAAACAAAGAAAACGAAACAAACACGAATAAAAATTGAAAATTTACAGAGACAAGAAGTGCAAACAGAGTTTCAAAAGAGGTTAACTGAACGCATAGATAGGGCAACGTGGGAAGCGCTTATAAGCAATAAAGATATAAAGGGCGCGTGGACTTTATTACGGGATGTCATTGTCAAAACTGCGACCGAAGTATGTGGTACGGCGGTTGTAGGAAGAAAGTCTGGCGATGCGTAGTGGAACGATGAAATTGCGGCAGCCCAAAAAGAAAAGAAAGAAGCGCACAATAAAACGCTGAACATGACAGGTCTTAGCGATGAGGAGAGAACTAGACTTAAAAATAATTACAGACCCAAAAGTAGGAAAGTTAAACGACTAGTCAAAGAGAGTAAAGAGAAAATCAGAACAGAAGAAGAGAATAAAATAAAAAACTGCTTTGAAGGAATTATGAAACTATTATATAAACAGTTGAAGGAAAGTAAAAGTACAGAGTTTGCTAGCATGAGAAACAGCAAAGGCGAAATGCTATATGATATAGACGGAAAAGTAGACGCTTTGAAAGAGTCTTTCAAAGAACTATTGAGAGGTGAAGATATCGGACAACAAATCTGCGACATAGAAGATAATGCATTAGAAAACCCAATTGAAAAAGTCTGTGTCACTGAGGTCAGAGATATAATTAAGAACTTGAAAAACGGTAAGGCTGCGGGTATAGACAATATTAGCGCTGAAATGCTTAAATACGGTGGCTAGTACATACCTCACAGGTTGTGCGAATTAATAAATTTATGTATCGAAACGGGAGAAGTCCCAGACGATTGGAGAAAAGCGATTATCGTACCAATATACAAAAGAAAAGGAGATAAAAGCAACTGCAGTAATTACAGAGGTATCAGCCTACTAAGTACCGTAAGTAAAATATACTCAGAAATACTTATCCGTAGGGTAATGGAAATTACAGAAGAGAAAATATGGGAAGTCCAAAGTGGATTTATGCCAGGAAGATCATGTACAGATCAGATATTTAGCCTAAGACAGGTCGCAGAAAAAAGTTTGAGAGTAGGAAAAAAAGTCTTCTGTGCATTTATCGATCTAGTAAAAGCATTCGACACGGTAAATAGAAGTAAACTTTGGGAAGTCCTTAAAGAGTATGGAGTGAATGGAGGGCTCCTACAAGCAATAAAAACAATATATACAGGTAGTAAAGCGAGTGTAAGGGTAAATGGGAAAAAAAGTGAATGGTTCGATATTATGCAAGGCGTGAAACAAGGATGCGTTATGTCCTCGTGGCTATTTATCATAGTCATGGATAAGTGCCTTAGAACTGCCCTCTTCGACGAAAAAGGTGTAGATCTCGAAACCGTCAAGGTACGTGGGTTGGCTTTCGCAGATGACAAGATTGTTATGGCAGAATCAGTCGAAGACTTGCAAAGAATGTTGAATAAACTTAATACAAGCATGAAGAACATGGACCTCAAAATTAACGTGAATGAAACGAAAGTCATGGTGTTTGAGGGAAAAAGTGAGAAAACAATATGCAACATAGTCCTAAATGATGAGAAATTAGAACAAGTTGACAAGTACGTATATCTAGGTAGTCTATTCACTAACGACGGAAAAATAGATGGGGAATTAGATAGGCGCATAAATAAGGGTAAGCAGGTTATCGGTAGAGCAGGGTCCATCCTCACAAATAAAAACATATCAAAAAAAGCTAAAATGGCCATACATAACTCTATTTTCGTACCGACTGTACTATACGGTAGCGAGACATGGACCTGTCAAGAAAAGGACAGGAGTAAAATCAACGCGATCGGCATGAAACCTCTGCGCATAATATGCGGGAAAACAGTGATGGACAAAGTACGAAACGAGACAATCCTCAAAGAATGTGGTACAGGGGAGACACTAGTTGACATATGGGAAAGAAATCAGCTAAGGTGGTTCGGACATCTTGAAAGAATGAAAGATGAACGACTGACCAAGCAAGTGTATAAAGGTAAAGTAAATGGCAGAATGCCCAGAGGTAGACCGCCGAAAGAATGGTTAGAATCTATCAGTGAGACATTAATTCGAAGAGACATAAGAAGCCATAGAAATACAAGAGCCTGCATGAAAAAATGCATGGACGTGAATGAAGCTAGAGTAGTATGCCAGGACAGAAATATGTGGCGACAAATAGTTTATAAACAGAGTGACAATAGAGTGAATGATGCCTGAAACAAAGAACTTGGATACTAATGGGCCCAGGTGGGGAACCATACATAATAATTTTGTGAGGCTCCTCACTTGGGGTGATCGCTAGAGAGATTGATCAGCAACCTGGGTCGGAGCAGTGTTGCGGAGTGAACGTGTCATTTATATAAATAACACGAGAACTCCAGATCAATCTAAAACATCTATACATAACACCTACATACCCATCAACCCTATACCCATATACCGATCAACGTCATACCTATATACCTATTTCACTACTTTCCAACCGAGCAAGTCACGCCTACCCCGAAAGGGAAAAGGCTTAATGGTATAATAATAATAATAATATTAATATATTAATTGAACAATTTTTTATAGAGAAAATGTAAACACGAACTCACGGAATAGTTACGAAATTCTTAGGTCATTTTTGGAGTATTTAATATTGTTGAAATAAAAAATAATAGTAATTTAAATAGATTTTTTCTAGTAACGATATGCGTCCAATAATTTAGAGCAAGTGAATTTCCTGTAAAGAAGTCATATTTTGGTTAGCGAAAGATATCATAATAATAAATATAGAGGTTAAGTTCAAAGATGAATAGTTATAATTACCATGTTTGATTGAATTTCAATCGTTCTGTGTGTTGAATATTTCATTTTTAGATAGCATTTTCGATTGATAAAACCATAACCGTTAGTCAAGGAATGTTGGTTAGCGAACGCGTTCTTTCTTTTAGGACCCAAAAAAAGTGTGCCAAATCTCGATTCGTTCATTTTTTCGAGAGTTATCGTGTTTGCGGGCGGACGGACGGACAAGCAAACGACATCGCCAAAACTTGATTTTCGGCTTCAGGGGGTCTCAAAACGTGGAGATCCGTTGAAGAACTGTGGTGTGAAATTTCGGACAATTTTACACGGAGAAAAATAGATGTTTAAATGTAGATGTTCAAAGGGTTAGACTGTACCGACTAACATGCAGATATTCATGCAAGGTGTTCAACTTTGGACATCAAGGTTGCTGTCCTAATATAGTTAAACATTATACCATTAATCCATTCTCCTTTCGGGGTAGGCGTGACTTGCTCGTTTGGAAAGCAGTAGTGTGTAGATGGGTACATAGGTATAAGGTAGATAGGTATATAGGCATAACGTAGATAGGCATATAGGTGTAAGGTATAGATATTGTAGATTGATCTAGAATTCTCGTGTTATTTATTTTAATGACACGTTCATTCCGCAACACTGCTCCGACCCAGGTTGCTGATCAATCTCTCTTGCGATCAACCCAAGCAGTGCTCCCAATCTTGCTCCCCAATCGCACTGCGCATGCGTCGCGTCGAATTTCTGATTGGCTGCATAGCGCGCGCTTATTTAAAATGTTTAAAATATGCAAATTAATTGTTTTAAACAAATAATGATTAGAAAATGCATAAAAATACATTTTTTATTGCAAAATATACTTTCGCAGTCATACATATAATAATTATTTGATTTCACTGCTGAAAACGCATTATTCCTTCGGACATCGAAGAAATATTTTTTAAGTTCTTAATTATGCGTTAAATGGCACACCTCAAAATAATTACATTACTGGCGCAAGGGGTGTTTGACACCCTGCGTGTTTGAACATGTATTGTGAAGCCTGTACTGCATATTTTTTAACAAAAATTTTATATAATATAGTTAAATATTTTTTTGAAAGTTTAACTAGTTTTATAACCATTTTTTCAATTTAAGATAGTTAAAAAATTGCTTGAAAAGAAGAAACGAAAAAATGAGTTTTTTTATATAAAAATTCATAACTCGCGTAATTTTCAATATTTTTCGCTAAAGATGTATTGACATACTCTTGAAATACTATGATTTTAGAAAAAAATTACTGCAATATTGTAACTTTCAAAAAAGGTATTTATTTCCAGAAAGGAACACGTAGTTTTTTGGTAAAAATGAGCACTATATTTTTTCATATATAAACCAATGTTTATTTATAAAAATGCTCAAAAAAATGTTTTAAAAGTAAAAAATACATGAAAGTGAACAATAATCATGTTTGCAATTTAATTTAAACTCTTATTAAATTGAAAAATAATTAATCAATGCAGGCACACGTTGTGCAGAGGCCTGATCGGTGATCTTTGCACATTGGGCGTTTGCAAGCATCAAAGCATGCCGTTTTTTTTTTTTTTTTTCTTTATTGCGAGGGCAAACTAAACACCTTGCATAGTTATCCAAGTGGATTGCTTTTTAGTCAGTGGACGGTTCTTCACTATCAATACCTAGATTTGCAGCTATTCCATAGAGTCATAGACGCTACTGGCACAAAAGGGGCGTTCGACACCTCACGCTTTTCACATGTCAACTTTGGGCGGCTGATGATCGAAGACTAACGCTTGGCGGCCTATGCCAACATACTTTTCTGTTAGTTAGAGATCCCAATTAATGCCAAGTGAAAACACATAATCAATTTTTTTGAATTTAGTATACTTAATTGGAACGCAAACTTTACTTGGGGTGTAATCCACCCCAGGTGCCATTTAAGGATTATATCTCTAACCTCAGTGACACATACTTTTTCAACTGGGTTTTCTAATGCATTATGTTCTATGTCGCAGTTATGTTGCCCTATATCTTCACCTTCTAGTAATTGTTTAAAAGAGTCTTTTAAAGCGTCTACTATCCTGTCTATGTCATATAGCATTTCACCTTTGCTATTTCTCATGCTGACAAACTCTGTACTCTTACCTTCCATCATCTGATTATATAATAGTTTCACGATTCCTTCAAAGTCGTGTTTTATTTGATTTTCTTCTTCTGTTCTGATTTTATCCTTACTTTCCTTGACTAGTCGTTTAACTTTCCTATTTTTGTGTCTGTGATCATTTTTGAGCCTATTTCTCTATATGGGACGTTTAAACATCAGTTTTTCTCCGTCTAATACTTTCTCAATCATGAAGGATGAGAATGTAAAAACGGTTAAACTCAAACAAAGAATACAAATTTGACAGTAACCTAAATTGGAACAATCTTGGTTGCGAATCACGACAAAAAGTGCAATTTTCATTTGACACGAACAATAGAAACTTTCTCCCGCTATATTGAGTTGCTAAATTGGGAGAAAATAAAACTGATTAGAAAAAAGTAACCAATTCCGAGTAAATCATTCAATAATATTAAGGTTTAAATTTTACGGATTTTGAAAATCTATTTTTCAATTTAAAAAAAACTTGCTCCCGAGATATAAGCAGGCTGAATAAGAATAACAAAAAAAAATTATTCTGTTCCGGGAAAATAAAGATTTAGTGTGACGGTATCGCACTGTGACATACGATTTTTTGTGATCACAAAAGGCAAAAAGTTGAATGCAAAAAACCTTTTAAAAGTGGCTTCTTGTAGAAAATGAAGAGTTAAGATTTTAGGTTGGAATTTGATTGATTAGGCAATTTAAAAAAATGGGAGTTAAGTACAGAGAGTCAGTTTTCTGGTTTTGAATTACCAATCTTTTTATTAGCATATTAAAAATGAGCTTTTGAAAAAATCCTTTGAAAACAACCTCGAAGACAACATGTTTTGGATTTTTAAAGAATTTTGTATGCAAAAAGCCCATTTTCGGAAAAAATCTTGTTTATCTAGATATGTACTGCAACCCTTCAGTTCAACTTTCAACTATAAGTAGTTGAATTTTTCACCAAAAACATGAATTGTTAACCAAAAAAGATGAATTGTCAACCAAAAATGTAATAGTTAATATTTCAACCAAAAATTTATTAAATAGAACAAAAAACAGTTGAATTTAACTATAAATACGACTTTTCAACAAAATAGTTAACTTTTCAACCAAAGAGATGAATTTTTAACCAAGAAGATTAAGTTCCTACAAAAAAATAAAAATAAATTCTCAACCAAAAATGGAATTACATTTTCAGTGAAAAAAAATTAATTGTTAACCAAAAAAGAAACGAATTTTCGCAAAAATAATTAAATCTTTAACCAAATCGTAGAATTGTTAACTAAACGAGATGAATTCATCTAAAATGAATTAACTTTTAAGCAAAAGCAGCTGATCTTCTTATTGAGTTCTATTAATTCATGCATTCCGCATTTAAGTGAAAAACGAGTAAAGGGGGAATTTTCTTGAAAATAGGAGAAAAAAGAGAAATTCTTTAAATAAGGGGTAAAAGGAGGAGCATAGGGAAATGAGTGTGAAGTGTGCAATATGAAAGTGATTTTCTAACTAATTAAGTTAATATTGAACTGTACCGCTGGCATCTTTCGCAAAGTTCGCAAACTTTATTCAAATTTATCATCAGGAAACGTACTCAACGTTATCTAAGTTCGTAACGTTGCTTTCACTGATCCCCTATCAAATTGGTAACGTAGTTTATGGACGGTACCAAACTTGAAAAAAAAAAGAAATTTGTTTTACAACTATCCTATTGTGATAAGATCTGTTAGATCTTTTAACTTTGAATTAATTTTAAGAATAGTTTCAAAGTGGAGGCTTATGATAATTGACATGGTTTAAACTCTAAATTCTAAAGTGATAGAATCTCTTGGCTTGGCTAGATTTTTCACTCGGAGGGATTTTAGAGAGTAAATCCAATTACCTCTTTGTCACGAAGGAACAATAATTCTTTTCAGTGCAGGTTTGTATATAGATGTATACTTTTCTCAGCTGTCCATTGCGAGTATACTGTAAGCTGGTACTAGGAAAACTTCGAAGGTCATAATGCCAGGATGTTTCTGGAATACGAAAACATGGTATTTCTCGGTGAAGTCGACGAATGGCTAGCTAGTGACCAGTGGCTAGTGGCTACTGCTACTCTAGTCTCTACTCTCTCTGGATAGTAGATAGGTGTAATGGCCATGGAATGAAGTCCGTTTGCCGACCGGAAACGAGGGTGCGGAAAGTAACCGGGAGTCTTTTGCAAAGAAAACAGCCTACTTTATTTTCTCCCGTTTGTTAAGAACGTTATAATCGAAGAAGAATGAAAGTACCATTTTACGTCAGACATAAATAGAACTTTTACCTCGATTCACACGCCATTTCCATGCACAGTGGAAAAGTTTCCCTTTTGAGGAAAATACGAGGGAAAATAGGTGGGAAACTCTGAAGCTTGACCAAATTGCGTGACATTGCGTTCATTAGTCTTTTTCTGAATCGTAATTCCTCGAAACAATCCTTGGATAGTTTTAGACATCCTGATTACAAAAAAATGCGTTTAAAGAAATTTCGAGACTGCTAACGAAACTTATGCAAAATGTTTGTCTACCCAACCCGAATTTCGAGATCGAGACGACGAGACACTTCGTTTAAATAAATTTACATCTTTTAAAAATGAACAATTCTCAAATAGTTAATTATACTTTTCAAAGTTAAACCATTTCAGTTTTAATTACGAAATTCAAACTTATGAAAGCAAAAATTTGAAAAGAATGAGAGTCCATATGACCATTTTTCGGTCCCCTTAGCCCAAAATGGATAAAATCACTTTCTTAGACCCTTAGAAGTAATAAATATTCAGTCGATTCCAATCTAAATGGAACATATCCATTATCTCATGGTGTAGTACGAAGTAGACGTATCTTTTTTTGAGTTCAAAAATCCTAGAAATTGTCGTTCATACTAAAGGCTTCCTCTATCATGTATTTTTTATATTTTCCTTGATATTACATATATGCCGGCAGAGCTCCAAGTGCTTCCATTTAGATTGGAATCGACTAAATGTTACTTCCAAGGGTCTAAGAAAGTGATTTTATCCATTGTTTAGTGTTCAACACGAAAATTCAGGAACCTAAATTTTTAACCATTCAAATTTCAAAATGAAAGAATATATTGAATCACTGCGGTATCAATTTCAAATAGTTTCATTTTTATCTATTTTGATTTTTAACAAAGCAATGTTGTCTTTTTAATTTTAAATCGTTTAATTATTAACCAATTTAATTTTTATTATTTTTTCTTGGAATTTTCCAGTCAAATATTTTTCAATTTTAAATGATTTAGTTTTCAAAATCTTTAACTAAAAATCGAACAATTTAAAAATATTATCTTGAAAATTAAAAATTGAAAAAAATACAAAATAAGATTGCTGTATAATATGATTCCACTGTTTGAAATTGAACAATTTTGCGACTTCCAATTCGATTTTTTTTTTCTCAAGTTGGGTTTTTAGTTTTTGCAAATTCGAGCCGCGCCCTAGGTGCGCGTCTATTAGTTCGACTTGGCGATGTCTTGAATTCGTCTCCAAGACATCGATGTTTGGCTGCGTCTTAAGGGGATTTCTCACCGTTATAAAACGCATTCCCAGTTTCCGGCCGCACGGTCAAATATTTTGGTCTGATATTTTGCATACTTCATCTACATGATATTCTCTTGGCCGGTTAAGAGCCGGTTTTTTGAAAAAATGTTTATATTTAAAATTATAAACAAAAAGAAAAGATCAATGGAGAAAAAATGCAGTGACGCTCAGTACTAGCTGAGTGTGTATTTTTGAGGCCTGAATCTCAACCCTTCTCAAAACTGAGAAGTTTTGACACCATAGCGCGTCGAATCATCCGAAACGAATCGCCCTCTCATTGTTATGAGATGCAGGCCGGTTCAACAAACTGAAATTACGAAAACAGCGCGTGATTGAATTTTAATTAGCATACATACTTTATTCATATAATTCTAAGAAATTGAAAAAAAGATTCATGAAAATCGGTTAATATTTGCAGTAATAATAGAAATTTTGAAGTGCACACGATAGTATGCAAAGATACACCGCAGAATGGGAGAAACGCATTTTTGTCGTTTGAAAGGTCTAAAGCCTTCAATTTTGCCGCAATCCGCAATTAGTTTTTTTTTAAATTGAAGAGCGCTAAATTTCCAAGAGCACCTCAGTCCGAGATTCTTGCATTTTCATTTGTTTATGTATTATATGTTTACTCGAAGTATGAGAAAATCGAGATTTTTCACAAAATCATTCTTTATTCTTCAATAGCGGTTCGCATGTAATGAAAGTCATCTTAAATCGACGCAAGAGTACTCCCACAATGCAAATAATATGATTATTGTCATCAATTAATGTTGTCATTGTTATAAACAAATGACATTAACAAACAGCCACATAGTATAATGTTTGTTGAAAAAAAGTTGTTTTCGTCTGAGTACTATGCTTTACATTACAGTGAGAGTGACTGCTAGTCACAATGTTTATGAAACATAAACAATTGTAAATGTTATAAACAATTTCTTGTACAAATTTGGAATTTGTTTCTTCCTTTACTATCTGAAATTATGTCGATATTCGGAAAAGTGATCTATGTTTACTACTTACGAAAGTGCTTACTACACGAAATGGTAACTCTTCTTCTCGCTGAATGTGGACGGTTACCAAGTGGTGCAGCGCATCCTACTCTTTTAAAAAGTCAGGTTAAATTACCTGAACGCAAAATAGTAATTTTAACAAAATTCACCGACGAGAAGCTGGTTTTCAATTTGAAATAGTTGGAACTAATGGTTTACAGAGTTCTTGTAACGATCCATTTTCTTCCGTGTCTGGCAAAATGGATGAATAAATGGTTCTTTTAAATACATGGAAAAGTTCGTGACGTTTAAAATTACAAGAATAGATAATAAGAATGATCTATTGTTAATTTTCACATAGAATTAGTGACAGCAAATCTCTCTCACAAACATTCTAAGCGGTTTCAGTACGAAAAAAATTATTTTCCAGGACAGAGTTTTAGATTTAATTATTTCATTCGTTTACAAAATGAACAATTGTTGTATTTCATCACACATAATCAAACATAGATCACTTTTCCGAATATCGACATAATTTCAGATAGTAAAGGAAGAAACAAATTCCAAATTTCTCCCATTCTGCGGTGTATCTTTGCATACTATCGTGTGCACTTCAAAATTTCTATTATTACTGCAAATATTAACCGATTTTCATGAATCTTTTTTTCAATTTCTTAGAATTATATGAATAAAGTATGTATGCTAATTAAAATTCAATCACGCGCTGTTTTCGTAATTTCAGTTTTTTGAACCGGTCTGCATCTCATAACAATGAGAGGGCGATTCGTTTCGGATGATTCGACGCGCTCGAGTGTCTCCACCCGCGCGACGGGGCGTCTTCCTCGTAGCCGAGCTCTCAGTTTTGAGAAGGGTTGAGATTCAGGCCTCGAAAATACACACTCAGCTAGTACTGAGCGTCACTGCATTTTTTCTCCATTGGTCTTTTCTTTTTGTTTATAATTTTAAATATAGACATTTTTTCAAAAAACCGGCTCTTAACCGGCTAAGAGAATATCATGTAGATGAGGTATGCAAAATATCAGACCAAAATATTCGACCGTGCGACCGGAAACTGGGAATGCGTTTTATAACGGTGAGAAATCCCCTTAAGACTGAGTCGAGACGTAACATAATGTCTTACTTTTATGGTCTTAGCATGGTGACTTCAAAAAAATTAAAAATGTAATTTTCTATTTCTATAAGGATCTCCTGTGCCGTTAGAAATACGTGAAAACAAACAACATTTTCGGTATCGTCATCAAACAAGTATAATACAAATGAAAATCTATAAATGAATTGATTCAATATATATACATTGTGTAAAAATATACAAAAATCGCTTAATTATTAACAAAGATTGGCTTTTATGACAGTCAGAATGACCCTTTTTGTCAGGGCAGGTTAAAACTCGAAGTTATAAACCGCTCATCTTGGAGTCATAAAAATTAGACTGAAGATATAAATATATGTCTTGAAGATATAGAAATATTGTCTCCAAGACATAAATTGAAGTCTGGCTTCGTCTTAATAAGGAGACATGCTGGAGTCTAACTTTTCGACTTCAGCATGTCTTGCTTGGGAGCAATTCAAGTCGAAACCAAGTCGAAGAATTTTTGCTCTGGTTGGCGTTCGATATTTAAATAATCTCGCGCTACGCGCTCGGTCTTTATACTTTGCACACGATTATACATAGATCTTCAAAAATTAAACGTAAAACCATCATCAAACATTATTTGGTCATTGTGAATTCTCTTTTGTTAAAGCTCCTTCGGCTTTAACGAACACATTCTCATCAAATAGCTCGTGCTTCGCACTCGATTGAGATTGTAAAGTACTAAACTTTTCTGAATTATGTTCAAATCTATTATATTAAATAATAATAACAAATTTCTTTTTTTATGATTACTTTAATATTTGTTAATTAAAACTTTATTGTATCTGGTGTTGTTTTTCCAAAAACTTAATTTTGTTATTTATAATATATTTTTATCAAACAAAATTATAAGAAATTTGTGGATCTTTTTTGATTGAAGAACTTTTGTCTATTAATTTTTTTTCGTACCTTGTGTCTTTTTCCCAAACACTTAATTGTATTACTTTTAATGACATTTTTTACGATCAAAACAAAAAATACGCGTCCTATCGAAAAGTGATCAATAACAAATTTGTAGACCTTTTGTGTTTGGACCACTTTTGTCTATTATTCTTTTTTTGAATCTTGTGCCGTTTTTTTTCCAATTTTAGTTATGTTATTTTTTACGATTGAATCAAAAACTACGTATTCTATCAAAAAATAGTTCAGAATAAATTTTTAGACCTTTTTTGGTTGGACCACTTTTGTCTATTATTCTTTTTTTGAATCTTGTGCCGTCTTTTCCCAATTTTTGCTATGTTATTTTTTACGATTGAATTAAAAACTACGCATTCTATCAAAAAATAGTTCAGAATAAATTTGTAGATCATTTTTTGATGAACAACTTTTATCAATTCATTTTTTTCGCACCTTGCGCCATTTTTCCAAAAACTTAATTTTTTTATTTTTAATGTTTTTTACGATTAAAACAAAAACTACTCGCGTTATCGAAAAATAATTGAAAAACAAATTTGTAGATCTTTTTTGGAAGAACAATTTTTGTTTATACATTTTTTTTTTCGTGTCTTGTGTCGTTTTTTCAAAAATTTAATTTTTTTATTTTTAATGATATTCTTTACGATTAAAGCAAAAAATATGCGTCTTATAAAAAAAATGATTTGAAGTACATTTCTAGATCTTTTTGAGGTAAACAATTTGATACCTTAAAATTTTTTTCGTATCTCATATAGTTTTGCTGCAAAATGTAATTTTTCATTTTCAATATCATATTCACGATTAAAACAAAAAATAGGCATCTTATCAAAAAATTGTCCGAAGTAAATTTGTAGATCTTTTTGCGATGAACAATTCTGCTTCTCAATATTTTTTTCGTATCTCATATAGTTTTTCTGCGAAATGAAATTTTGTATTCTTTAACAAGCATTTTCGATGGATAAAACCAGAACCGTTGGTCAAACATGGCTGGCTAACGAACTAGATCTTTCTTCTTTAGCACTGAAAAAGTTTACCAAGGGGCAATCCAATCGGCTAATTCCTTCAAAAGTTATCGTGTATGCAGACAACGACGACAACAACGACGTCGACAACGACGACAGCAGCCATCGAAGTAGAATCCATTATTTCTCAATCAGTGAGTCTGAAAAAGTCTACATTTGATGAAATCTGCGAAAAACAATTTTTACAAAAAACCAATACCTTCTCATTCATATGAGAATGTAATATAATTTAATTATCACTGCCTGGTTCCAAAATCTTCTTATTTTTAAGGCTTGAATTTGAGAAACTATTGTCTCAATTTTGCATTGTTTTTAATTTATTCTGGAGGCATTTAATTAAACATTTTTTCATTACAAATCCTTTGAACTGAAAATTTTCAACTATCAAGTTGGTATTCTATGATTTCGAAGAATTAAAAAAAAACATACAATTTTGTACGTTTAAAATTGAAACAAAATAGCTTAGAATACTTATATCTAAAATTATTTAATTCAAAACTGACTATCAAGGCTTTCAATATGAAATTTTAACAGATTTAATAGCCAAAGCTTCATGAAGTTTTTAATATTTTAATTTGAAACTACAGCATTGTGAAATTTGAAACTGGAAACCTCAAAAAAATAAGAAGTATAAAGCCAAATATTTGATAAATTAAGTTTTTGAAGCAAAAAAACTTTTGTTTCAAAACCTCAGAACTTAAACTGGTTTTAAAATTTCACATTAAAAACTATCGTTTTAAATAGACATTATAGAAATTTTAAACATGATAAATATATTCTTAATAAAGTTTTATATTATGTAGTACCAAGTTACATAGAAAGTGACTGTTTATAATTACATTCTCATTCTAACTAGAAGGTATTGGTTTTATGTAAAATTTGACTTGGTCGGTTTTCATCAAATCTCCACGTTTTGAGACCCCCTGAGCTAGAAAAAAAGGTTTTTACCAAGGTGTCTGTCTGTCTGTAGTCTGTATGTCTGTCTGTCTGTCAGACTGTCTGTCTGTCTGTAGGCACGATAACTTTCGAAAAAATAATCAGATTGGGTTGTGCTTTGGCACAGTTTTTTAGGGCCTGAAAAGAAAGAACAAGTTCGTTAACCAACTATTTTTGATAAAAATTCAAAAAGTGAGCACATTTTGAAAAAAATTTTTGAGACCATTTTTTTTCAAAATTCAAAAATTCTATGTACGGCTATTCATAGTACTCCAAAACTCGAACAATTTATCTCAATGACTTTTTCGGATAAAAAGAAAATTACTGGAGTTATAGCATTTTCAAAATTACAAAAAACAAACGTAAATGAACATTTTTTGCCGAAAAACGCACGATATGGAAAAAAGTCTGGAGGAGGAAAATGTTTCTTTTTGAACACCCTACAATATTTTCTTAACAACTTTTTGAATTTTTTGAAAAATCAAAAATCCAAATTTTGATCACACAAAAAAATAATTAAAAATCAATAATTTCATTTTGCTGTCAAACTATGCAAGATACGACCAAAGATGAATGGAAAAAAATTATGCACTCAAAAATGATCTCCAAATTTGTCATTATTCACTTTTTGATATGATGCGTAGTTTTTATTTTATTCATAAAAGACAGCATTGGAAATAGTAACATTAAATTTTTAGACGAATAACACAAGCTACGAGAAAAATGACAGAGACAAAATTTGTTCATCCAAAGAAGAGGTACAAATTTGTTATAAATCGTGTTCTAATAAGATGCGTAGTTTTTGTTTTATTCGTGACTTTTTCATTTCAATCATACGGTGCACAGAACCGAGCGTGGAATGCAAGGTTCAAATTATTTCCAAATCAAATATGGAGCGCGAAGCGCGAGTGTCTGGATGAGAATGTGTTCCTTAAGGTCGATAGAACCTTGAGTAAATAAAGTTCCATTTCATTCTAAAACAAAAACAAATTTCACAATCACTTCACATGTAGATGTTTTGATAATTTTATAATATTTGCAAATAAACTTTTTCTTTCAATCAAAGTCGAACACGAAGTTCAAAAATCTAGAGAAACCGAGCATAAAGCACGATTTAAATACGTCCGAGCGCGTAGCGCGAGGTGAATATATAATCGAGCGCGAAGCGCGAGATCCAACAGTCGCGCGCCCTAGGCGACAGACAAAAAAATCTGACATAATTTCACAAATGTGAAGTTGGCTTTGCCTTCGATTTGAATCTGGAAACCTTGCGCAAGTTAAAATATTTTCTTAACAACAATTTTTTAAGTGCTTTGCGCGCGGCTCGCTTCGCTCGCAAGTTTGAGCGCTCCTATAGGGCGCGCGACTGTTTGATCTCGAGCTTCGCGCTCGATCATATATTTATCTCGCGCTTTACGCTCGGTTTCTCTAGATTTTTGAACTTCGTGTTCGATTTTAATGAAAAGAAAAAATTTATTTGCAAATATTATAAAATTATCAAAACCTCTACATGTGAAGTGATTGTTAAATTTGTTTTTATTTTAGAATAAAATGGAACTTTATTCACTCAAGGTTCTATATCGACCTTAAGGAACACATTCTCATCTAGACACTCGCGCTTTGCGCTCATCGATATGTGATTTGAAAA
This sequence comes from Andricus quercusramuli, assembly GCA_932178445.1. NCBI lineage: Eukaryota > Metazoa > Arthropoda > Insecta > Hymenoptera > Cynipidae > Andricus > Andricus quercusramuli. The sequence continues at coordinate 261,313 of CAKNXH010063589.1, read as the reverse complement.
TCATTTGAATCTTGCGTTCCACGCTTGGTTCTGTGCACCGTATGATAGAAATGAAAAAGTCACGAATAAACCAAAAACGATGCATCCAATCAGAACATGATTTGTAACAAATTTGTACCTCTTCTTTGGATGAACAAATTTTGTCCCTGACATTTTTCTCGTAGCTTGTGTTATTCGTCTAAACATTTAATTTTACTATTTCCAATGCTGTTTTTTACGAATAAAACAAAAACTACGGATCATATCAAAAAGTGAATGATAACAAATTTGGAGATCTTTTTTGGTAGCATAATTTTGTTTCATTCATCTTTGGTCGTATCTTGCATAGTTTGACAGCAAAATGAAATTATTGATTTTTCATTATTTTTTTGTATCAAAATTTGGATTTTGGATTTTTCAAAAAATTCAAAATGTTGTTACGAAAATATTGTAGGGTGTTCAGAAAGAAACATTTTTCTCCTCTTGACTTTTTTCATATCGTGCGTTTTTCGGCATAAAATGTTCATTTACGTTTGTTTTTTGGAATTTTGAAAAAGCTATAACTCCGGTTATTTTCTTTCACCCGAAAAAGTCATTAGGATAAATTGTTCGAGTTTTGGAGTACTATGAAAAGCCGTACATAGAATTTTTGAATTTAAAAAAAAAAGGTCTCAAAAATTTTCAAAATGCTCTAACTTTTTGAATTTTTATCGAAATTAGCTGGTTAACGAACTTGTTCCTTCTTTTTAGGCCCTCAAAAAGTGTGCCAAAGCACAATCCAATCTGATTATTTTTTCGAAAGTTATCGTGCCTACAGACAGACAGACTACAGACAGACTACAGACAGACAGACACGTTGGTAAAAATCGTTTTTTCTAGCTCAGAGGGTCTCAAAAGGTGGAGATTTGATGAAAACCGACCAAGTTAAATTTTACATAAAACCAATACCTTCTCATTAGAATGAGAATGTAAAAAAATTACATATATGTAGTTCCAAAAGGAAACGTTTTTCCCTCAACTGGGTTAATTTATTTCTACACTCTCTAAATCTGATTCAGTGAAATGTCACTGCTTTTCAGTGAAATTACACTGATGCAAATACCCGGAAATGGGTCACTGACAATCAGTAAAAAGATACTTATTCATTCAGTGAAACAAATACTTTTGAATGTGGGCAGCACTGAAATATTTTTGAAGGGCATTAAAGTAAGAGGTTCTAGCCATACGCGCATATATCACTTTACTTCTATACAAATTTCAAAAATTGCTGTTTTTGTGGATAATGAAAATTTGTTGATCTAACCGTTAATGTATTGTATAGGATTGTACGATGTGCCTATGCATACGTGTTGGGTACCCATCTTTTTCCTGTGAAATTGTCGAGCTTCGAAGTACGAACATTGGTATCATTCCTTTTCTTCTAATATCATAATTTAAACCGTAATATTAAATGTTTGAGTCAACACTTAAAATAGTTGAAATCAAATTATTAATAATAATTAAATTAGTGGTAGGTAAAAGTGTGTAGGTAATTAGTGGTGGTAAAAGAACAAAAAATTGTTTTATTTGCATTCATTTAAATTCTTTTGAATTATTATGAATTTCCTTGAATTCTCTTGAATTCGTTTGAAATCTTTTTAAATCTTTTAAATATAGATAACATCGCTAGAACATCTAAAATATTTAAATACGATCAACTTTAGCTTCAACCTTCTTGGGTACCAGGCGCATTTTTTTGTTTCAAATTGGATCTTATTATTTTCAGAAAAACCGTTTCCATTTTAACATTTTAACATTTTAACATTTTAGCATTTTAGCATTTTAGCATTTTAATTTGGAATATTTTTTTAAGATTTTCAATTAATTTTATAGCAGTCAATCCTTTAATCCTTTAATTTTGGTTAGCATCACATGAAGCATCATAAAAAGTCTTTCAGCCAATGTGAACGAAAGGCCATTCCCATTTCAATTTGGTCCGGTATCGTTTCGAAAATGTTGTTCGCACTTTTCACACCAAGCCTGGTCCCTGATTATGTAGCAATTTGAGCAAAATTTAAGTATACCACCTGAACTATAGATTCAGACTTATTCAGACCTTTGTAATTAACAATAAGTCTGTGAATGGGGATTTTTTTAGCTTTCTGTACAAGTTTTTCTGTATTACATAATAGAAGAAAATATAATTCCTCTTGAATGAAGCGTGGGTGGAATCGATTCTGCACACGACCTAAAATCCCCATCCGTGTGCATTCAATACGAAACGTTTCTGGAGGTAAACGAGGGATATTTATAAGACGTTCCTACAATGATAGGACGCATCAGGATTTTGGAGGAATAATAAAATAATTCCCAAAAGAGTTTCTCGCACACGACAAGTAGCTTTGTGTGTCGGCAGTTTATTCGTCTCACGTTTAAATAGGTGCGTGTTAAGCTCTCTGACAAAAGAATGCTCAGGTAGGATATAGTAGGTAGTAGGTACTTGGCCGGTTTCAGGACTTCAGGTAAACGTAACTCAGGTACGCCAGGTGGTAGTCTCTTTTTTTATTTGTCCTCTCTCTCTTCCTTGTTGCTTCTCGCCTGTTTTTTTTCTCTTCATCGACCAACAGCTGTTTCCCTGCTCATAAAGGGAACAGGGAACTCTCCCTCTTGTCAACCAGCCAGAGCCCCGTTCTCGCCCTTTCGTGAACACTGGGCACATGTCCCACTTTAAATCGTTATATCTTACGTGTCGTAACATGTGACTGTCGATAAAATCGGCGGCAGTGCGTAAACAGCTTATTCCAATCGCACTACTTGCAGCCTTGCAGGAAAAAATAAAAGACTTTCAATTTAAAATATATATTTTTCATTCGAATTTTTTCAATTCAATGTTTTCAAGTTTTATATTGTACTTGAGAAAACTCAAGCATTCTACATTAACAAATTGATAATTTTACAATGTTTAATTGTAAACAGTGATGATTTAAAGAATTTTAAGTTCTAAAAAGGAATGAAAAAATTGGCAAAATCTGGACTCAATTCAAATGGGAAAAACTTATTTTATATGTTACATTTTAATTCAAGTATTATCTACTACCTGATGTTCAAGGAGTTTAGTTTAATCCTGGGGTTCCATTTGAGGTATTTGTCCAAAATGAATCATAGATAATTAGGTATATTATTACGAACGATTGTTATAATTCTTCTTTCAAAGAGATTTCTTTCGAATTATTTTCTTTTTCTTTTGTAAAGATTTTATTGTTATGGCGTTATATTTCTTCTTGCATCATTTAAAAATATAAAAAGTATTAGATCATCAATTTACAAACATTTAGTAAATTATTAATTTCATAGAATTCTAGATTTTAGTATTCTAGATGTTAACATTTCAGATGCTTTTCAATTGATTTAACAAATAGTTTTTGTAACTCCTAATTATAGAAGACGTGAAAAAAATGAATTCGATTATTCGTAGTTCAAATAATGCCCAAATTTCAAGCAGAAACTTTTAAATTTGTATTATCTCAAATTATATTAGTAAAATACATTGAAATTAAAATTTTTAAATGTGCTTAAATATCAACGTTTTTGGATTAAATATAAATAATATTCTGAAATACTGAGGTTTTGAATTAAATTTTAGTTCAAAGCTAATTTCAATTATTTTAAGAATTGAAAAAAAATGAATTCGATACAGATTAATATTAACTAATAGAATGATTTTTTGGATGATATTGTAATTAAACTTTCAGATCTGATAGTTTTAATACTTTAAGTAAAATAAGTACTAATTTGAAACTATAAATTTAGGAACCTATATTTTATTAATTTATTTTATAACATTTTTTTATTATCGAAGTGTGTATTAATATTAGAATAAAAATAATACAGGTGGCATGAACATATCCCCCATCCCTTTTCCAGCTCCGGAAATCAAGTTTGGAAGATTTTCACTATTTGTCCTAAAAAGCTTGACGACTAGCTACAGTCTTTCATTATGCAATGATTTAATATATTTTTTTAATTCTATACTATAGAACTCTTTCAGTTCTGATAGTTAAATTTTAAGAGTTTGAAAGTATTTGAGAATCGAAAGAAACGTTTTCTTATACTTTTTCAAAGCTTCATAAGCAGGTACCTGCTGCAGTAAATGCCTAAACTGTCAAATCTGAAATACCTACAGCAGTAAGGCATAAAATTGAAAATTTGAAGAGAAATGAAGCATTCTGAACTTGATTATACCCTAAGGCCCTAAGCCCTTAACCTTAAGTAAACGTCCTTCGCTACAGAAATTCTTAATGTCCAAATGGTTCTAAAATCTAAAGGTGCAGAGGTTTCTGCCAGGGATGTATTTACGATGCCCTGCAAATCACTATTTGCATCTTTTGTTAACAAATTACACACATTGCTGGAAATTCAAAACTGAAATTTCAAAGAAAATATTTTATCATTTTATTTTTTGGTTATCATTTCATTATGAGCTATTTCTTCTACAATTTTCATTTATTAGTATTTCAAAGCTGAGAGGATAATTGTCGTATACATAAATGTATTTAATTAAAAAATGAAGATGTCTTCCGATTTGAAAAAAAATGAAATATTATTGTGTATGAGTATGATTTCCATAAGTATAATAGTATTTTAAAATATGAAAATCTAACAAATTTTTGTAGGTGTAGTTTCGATTTAAGTTTTAAGAAATACATTTTGGAACAGAATTCATCATATATTTTACTTATAAAATGACTAAACTCCCTCAAATGACGTGAAAAAATATTACACTTATATTCCTGGAAATTGAACAATCAGTTTCTACATTTCTACAAACTGTCCTGAATTGAACTTCAACATAAAATATTAGACATATTTGAAGAAACTATCTTGAAGTATCGAATTTATAACAGTTTCTATATATGTGAGGGTGGGTTTGTTCTAAACAAACAAAATATTTGCTCAATTTCAACAAGTTTGGAATGGTTAGAAGTTAATTATAGAATCGAAAGCAAACGGCAGAATGGAGAATTTCTTCGATTTTGATTTGAAGGGTGTCAGTACAGAATTAGATAACTAAAAACATTGAAATTTTTCAGGGGAGCAAAAATGCTTTCTGTAAAATCGAAATCAATATTAAAAAATAAAGCAAAAGTCCACTCCTAAGCTGAAGTGCTGCTTAATTAAGGTTGAAAATTTCTGATTAAAAAAAATTATATATGTTCGAGAAAATGGATGTGGAAGTTGTCAATCTCAAAGTGGCACTAACCTAAAATTCGAGCAGGCTCAGCTGTAATTTGTGATACAAAATACAATTTTCAGTCCAAATAAAAAATAAAACCATGCTCCCGATATATTAAGTATCTAAATACGGATAAATAAATTTTGATGTAAAAAAAGTTAGCCGGTCCCGTGAAAATTGACCGTGAATTATCAGATGAAAATTGCATGGGTTTTCAAAATCTGCTCTGGACAGCGATTAAAATTCGAGTTTTCAATTTTTTGTAAAAATAAAAGCACATTTTCGAGATATGGGGATTTTTAATGAAAATAATAAATGTTTGATTAAAAAAATTAACCTTTCCTGAAAAAATCGAAGATTGAAGATCGAGATATCAGAGTATAACAGACATTTTTTGCAAAAAATCCGAAATAAATAAGAAAATATATATTTTTATTGAATAATAATAATTTAAAAAAATATCTGTGCTGAAAGGTGGACAAATCCTTTTAACACAATGTGTATATGATTTTTTGAGATTTTTTTATGCAATAAACCAATTTTCGATCAAAATTTTGGTTATCTGGTTCTGTACTGTTAACATTTATTTGTTGAATCTGCAGAGGACAACGGTCCCCATCCGAGTATAATCGAATTAAGCTTTGTTTAACTTTGATGATCGAATGAGAAATCTTATACAATTGCATCCTCGATTCCATCTGTCGAAGCAGGCAGATGTAAACTTAAAACATGGTGCTGCCCCTAGAACCTAGAAGGTACAGCGTTTTGAAAAAGAATTTAATCAATTTTTTGACAACGCTTCAAAATATTCGAAAAGTCCTTACTAAAACCAAAACATTATTTTTAACCAAATAGATTTAAAGTTATACCATCTATCCTTATTTCGGTTTTGATTTTAGCTTTCATTTTTTTCTTTTAATTGGAGAAATGTAGACATTGTAGAATTGTTGATTATAGAAAGTGGCCAAAGCACTTCTTGAACATTGTGCTAAGCAAAAGCATGCAGAGTGTTCTGGGGCTTCTGTTCGCGACACTTGATTATAAATAGATACTCAGCAGCCACACCGTTATCGATCTTAAATGGTATTTCGAGCGTTGGAAGTTGCCGAGTTGACCACATCTTTCTGATCACACCAATACCAATCATAACTGAACATCTGGAATTTTCAGAAACTCTTCGACCCTCAAACAACTCGGCTCACTTTCAGCCCAATCTGGCATTGATCCTGCCATATGCGTGGAGAATTTGCGTGAAATAGATTTTCCTTCACATAGGAGAATGTATATATATCATTTCCCGATGCATTCTAAGGAAGTGAAACTTGAATTCTAACATAAGTGTGTGTTTTGGGAAAATTTATTATTTCAGAAATCGAAACTTCAAAGTTTCTACGTCCTCCAAAATTTGCAGAAAAATTTATGAACCCAATTATACCCTCCCTTCTGTTCACAATGCGTTCGGGTCATTTGCACCGCCTTGAGCTTGACAAATCGAAAACGGAATTCAGTCTATCTATACACTGACTTTTGGACTTCGGAGGAAGCTGGATGCGAAAAGTTAGAATTTTTCTCTGCAGATAATAAGAGAGAGAGAGAGAGGGGGGGGGGGGGGCCCGTGTAATTCTTATGCACACAAGGGTTTTTCGTGGGAAGCTCAACGTGCAGCAGCTGCTATAAAATGTCCGGACAGGTTTTCACATTTGGAACCTTTCGATTTTTTTAGCACATTAGTTGATGCGGGAATGGGGCACTTTAATTCATCAATGTAGTCAATTTTATTTTCCGATTTACTGTTGAAGCGAAAAATGTCTCGAAATCGTGTAAAAAGAATATCTCAAAAAGGTTACGCAACTTAAATTCAGAGCTGAACTTGCGTAAATTCAGGAAAAATTTGTCCGAATTTAAGATGGTCAGTAACTGGAAGTCATCGAAGCATATTTTGATTTTCCACATACGTTGGTTTCTACCAGACGCAAAAGAAAATAAGACTGCAAACCATCTCTCACAGTCTTTTCATATTATTGTAATATATATTATACATACATACATACATACATATATATTCATTACAAATTATACATGATTATAGCGCCAAGACTGGGGCTAGACAGTAGAAAGGTTTGAATAAAACAAGTAGCGAAACTAGAAAGCGCCCGTGTAGCGCCCTAGTATTGCGTGAATAGACAGGCTTGAGAAAAACTGTACTGGCTTTAGCACGATTCAAGACTGCCATTAATTTTTTTCACACGCTTAGTAGCGATTTCATATGCTTGAGATATTAACTTTAATTTATATTGGTATTTTATATTTAATACTATTTTTAATAATGAATTCCTTAAGGCCGATAGATCCTCAAGTAAATTACGTAAATTTCTTTTTAATATAAAATAATTTAATATACTGTGAACTAAGCCAAGCGCGAAGCTCGATATCCGACATGCGAGCGAAGCTGTGTGTCTTTCTTTCTAATTGTTGAAGATTTTATTGCATTGCCTTGTTTTATTAAATAATAAGCATCAGTTATTATACAGAAATATGGATAACGCAAGATGTCGAAAAGCTCCACGAGCGCTATAAAAAATGGAATGCATTTACAAGTTCCTTTTTAGTGCTATTAAATCTAACTTAAACTACAAAATACAATGTTGACAATTTTGTAGGGAAAAATGTGCTTATTTCAAAAGTGCCCTATATGTAGACAATTGGCCATATATAAATAGAAGAATTTTGATGTAAAACTTACTACATCATACTAGAAATAAATATATGAATAAAAAATATTTGATTAAAAGGGAAATTCAGATTGAGAACTTTAGCACGTGTAGCAATGATATTTTAAAATATACTTCTAACATTTATAACGAAACTACTTATATAATTAAATACATTTTTAGTTCAATTATATAGACAACAAATGTATACATATACAACTTCTATATATTGATTCATAGAAATATGGCTAACTCGGATTGGGAAAGATAGAAGATAATATTTTATATGAATAAATCCCACAATTAGGTGGTTTATAAATTACCTATATTGATAATTTTATAAATTTTTCCCTTTACGAGGTGACAGTTCTGTAACGGACCATGCCTTTTTTACTGCATTAATTCTAAATCACCAATAAATGTTGCGGTTATTATTATTTCGAAAAGAAGTACGTAAACATTTTTTTTTACTTCTACTGCCGTCTAAAGTAAAAAGATACACAAGTGACATTTTCCTTTAGGTCGAATTTTCGATTATCAGGTATAAGAGAATAACCCTAAACCGCAAAGTCACTTACGTATCTTTTTATCTTGGACGGCAGTATCGAGGGCAGTATAGTCTATCAGTATCCATGGGCGATTACATAGAAATATAATTCACCCCTCCTACAGCAAAAAAAAAAGCGTTAGGGAATTTATGTGCGACCGTTTTAAAATGATAGGTAAAAGTTTAGTTATATTGTTATATCATATACATTTTATTAATCAGGAAGAACTCTAATCGAAATATCTTTAAATAAAATATCACCCCCCCCCCTCCTAATGGTAAGAAATATGTCGATTTTCAAACATATCGTCAGAAGCAGAAGGCCGTTAGTGATATCATCGATCATCCTGAAGCACCTGGATCGTTTGACGCCCAACTGCCGTACCACTAACGTACGTAATCGATGTCGATCGGTGTCTGTACTGAGAGACTTTCTCTCTCATTGAGAGGAGGTAAAAGAAACACGTAACACGTCCTCGCTGGCCTCTTTCCATTTCCACGCGTATCTCACGTTTCAGCTGGAGAACCTGGAGAAACGAAAAGCTCCAGGGGCTTCCGTTCTCGAAACCTTGAGGCGAGCCTCGGTTTCCGTCAGGTTCATTGTTCAATGGCGCAGGAAGAGCGGTAAGTGGAACCTTTACAAGCAAGAAAAATTTGTAAATAAAAAAAATTGGCGTAACCGAAGTCTATTGACGTTCTTTATATACAGACTTTTGTAAGCTTATGCTCTCTTTTGCTCTTTTCATCCTCTTTACTTTTTACTTCTCTTTTTCCCTCTACTTTCCAAACGAGTGCAATATTATTCCATGAAAAACAAAGAGGAATGTGAGGACAATAATTATATAAAACATATGTGACCGTCTGCGAAGAAAGGGGCCTAATGCGGAAAAAATCGATTCTCATTTTCTTACGCCAATCGATAGTTTCTGGGATACTCTTTCATTTCCAATGATCAGAAATTTGTTAAGTTAATTACTTTTCTTGTTAGTAAGCTACAAACATAGGCATGATGCGCGTACGTCGTACGCGGAGACCGAACGAGAGGCCTACCGAAGCCAGCCCCCCACACTCACCACTTCAGCTGTACACGACGTGTCTGTGAGCTCCACTGGCTCGTGCCTAAAAGTGGAGTGGAAGTGGAGGGGTGGCTTTTCATAGACGAATCCCCACTACTCAAATGCTGGTTCTGTGACATTTTTACTGTTTTCTTGAACAATGTCGAATTTAATTGACCCAATGATTGAAATTGTGATGAAAAATTTTTGTATTGGCATTAGGGTCTTATGATTAAATATATTAAATTTAATTAAATATGTTCATAAGACCCTAATGCCAATAAAAAAATTCTTCATCACAACTAATATGCTGGCTTGCGGGCTCTGATACGATCGCCCGTCCTGTAAAATTCAGCTTTGACGCATTAGGTCCCTTTCTTCGGGACGGTCATATATGCAGATCAAATATCATTGTCAGAGACCTCAGGCCTCAACTATTGTTCATCTTCTAAGAAGATCACATGTTAACAAAAAGAGGGTTTCACAAGGAAAATGAATGAAGTTGATAAATTTATTGTTCTATGTATCTCACTAAAATAGACAGATAAGAAACTAACATTTTTAAATCGCTTGAAATCTGTAGTGAAATTTCATAGGCTCTAATGAATTCCTTTCAAATTTGGTAATTTCCCAATTGTTCAACTCCCTATATCTCATTTCGTGTGGAGGTGAGTTGTTCGAAAAAAATGTCGGTAAGGTAGAAATTGCGAGTGAGTATACAATAATTTACACATGTTATGCATGATATACAAGCGTTCTTTAGTATACCTTTTGTTCAATTTCCCAAATGGGAAACTCGATATCTCAAATAACGTGGACATAATTTGTTGTGAAAAAAGTAGAAGGAATCGTATATGATTTTATTCGATTATCGATTTGATTATCGAAGTTAAGCAGCGGTGGGTTCGCTTACAATCGGATGGAGGCCGACGTGCTACTCTGTTAGAAGTTCATGCAATTTCATGAAAATGTTAGTGAAGCTTTTTACACTACGGTTAGTGAAAAACTCACTGAAATTTCATACAACACTGAAATTTAAATAGCCTTACTAAAATTTCAATGTAAGTTTGAAACTATTTTAAAAGGTAGTGCATTGAATTTTGTGTAACTTTTCATGAATATCCCATGGATATTCAATGTATATCACATACAAAAATTCTAAATTTAATTTCATGAATTATTTTTGAATTTTCTTCATATTTTTATTTAGGTTTATTAAATTTAATAAAAAATATTACTTTATTTTCAATGCATGTTTAATTGTTTATAAAATTTACGTAAACCACAGTCAGGGCCGCATTTAGGGTTGTGGGGGCCCCAGGGCCGGTTAGAATGTGGGGGCCCTTAACCCTTAAGCGGTAACCGAAGTAGGTCATCGAAGTAGGAGCCGGTGGAGAAACGTGTGCATGGAAAATTTGCAATTATTTCTGCATTGGTGGGGGCCCCTAATTGGTGGGGGCCCTGGGGCCATGGCCCCGCTGGCCCCTGTACTAAATGCGGCCCTGACCACAGTGAAATTTATTCAGCCACCAATAATATTTTATGTACAACCAATTGAAACAGGTTTCAGAGTCAATTTTATGAAATTTCAATAACTTTTGCTTGAAAATTTAATTTCATGTCACTGAAAATTAATGAATATGGTCTCAAATTAATTTTCAAAGCCTAATTTATGAAACTTCTGTGACACAAGTCATTGAAAACTGACTGAAATTTCAGGAAATTTCTAACAGTGTAGTGAGGGGGGTATTTATCAGTTTATCAGTTTTTGAGATACCTTCGTTATCGAAATTATTCTTATACTAATATACTAATATAATGTAACGACACACAGGGCTTCGTCGATAAATGACGTCAAACTATTATTTTCATTTTTACCCCCCCCCCCCCCCCCCAATTATCACTGTGTCCATACCGAGGTCAATACAGAAATATTTATGGCATAAGGTCAGGTTTTAATTAAAAACCTACCTTGAAATTTACAGAATGTATTCGCATATGCAGCAATATTCTAAGAAATCCATAAAAGGGTAAAAGCTATTCCGTATTCTATTTTTTTAATTCGAGAATTTTTTGACTTCAATAGCATATTCTGGAATTTTTTGGAATAATAGAATTCTCTAGACTAGAATAATCTGCAATGCTTTTTAAGACTCTCGAATATTATGGAATTTTCTATAAAATAAGTTTATAAAATTCTAATTAATGTTTTTTATTTCAAAGGTTCTACATTGTTCAACTTAAGGAAAAACTAACATTCTCGCACGTGACGCAAATCTAGAAAGAAAAAGTGAATACACTGAGAAACCCTTGTTTGTATTTCTTGTTAAAAATCACACTAGATTTTACTATCTGAACTTTGCAATGAGGGGCAAAAAGCAAATTTTAATAATATTTACTAACCTCAATAGTAACTCGTAGCTACTTAAAGAATTATAAAATATATTGGAATAAAAGTTAAAACTATTGCATTTATTGTAAAAGACATTTGAAGTATTTATTAACCTCTGTAGTAAAACGGCAAGTCTGCACTATTTACTAATTTTGATAGGAGAAAATAGTAAATTTGTTGGATTAATATCTGTAGAAAATAACAGTATTTACAAAGTACTGTAGTAAAATTATGCGCAGGGACCGTGCGCACCGAATTACTAACTGGTTAGCAAAATATGCTACAGTGGGAATAGTAAAAAAAAATAAATACGTGTTGCTAACTTTCACACAAGCCTACCTACACACATGTTCTACATTTAATGCATAATTCACATTTATTTAAATTAAGAATTGACAACATTAGAAATTACATATATGTATATATTCTTAAAAGACAGTATTATATTATAAAGCTGAAACAGAAAAATCGGGTTAGAAGAAAACGAAGGCTGGCGGGAATCGAACACGCGTCTCCGGGACAGCAGTCGGGCGATGATCCATCTACCTATAAGACATTTTGTGACTCAGAATGAAAACTTCGATATGACCTAAATGATAGAAAGTTTATTGGCTCTAATTCATTTAATCCTTAATTGATTAATATTCATGATATTTTTATAATTTTAAACAACAAAATTTTTAATGTAATTAAAATAAGTAAATATTTTTTTTAAATACGTTTTTTTGTGGATTTTACATTGGAACATAAATTAGATGTCATTTTCGCAACCTAAAAATATGATCGGCGATCGACACACGTCGGATGCACTCGGCCGCGCTCGGTCCAAGGCTCGATACTTTCTGCTAAATCAGTTAGTAATATTTGGGACCAAATTTAATAATTGGTATTAACCTTTGTTACAAAAAGTAGGAAATGTCCATAATACACATCGTGTTCCTACAGACAATAGTAATTTCTTCTACATATTTAGTATATTATGTTATTTAAAATACTTATTACTTTTATTCTTTTTGTACAATTTATTAATTTCTCTACTAATTTTTCCTACATCGGATTTTACTACAGAAAATAGTAAGGATTGCTATTACCAAATAGGAAATCTTCTTATGAAAATAGTATAACTTATTATTTATGTATTAAAATGTCGAAATTTGAGCATTTTGCCCCCATTTGCTATCCGTTTTAGTAATTTTTCTAACCTAAAGTTTCTCAGTGTAAAAATATGATATTTTTAGACGAGAACATTTTTATGAAGAATCTAGGAAAACTACTCCATTTTCTTCCTCCTAGAAAAATAATAAATCAGGATTAGTCCAGGTATCGTCATCCCGCAGGCGTCTTTGTATTTTTTCTTCGCCAACAGAGTGAGATCAGTCCTACTTTGTAGCAAATGGTCCTTGTAGAATTGTAGATGGTGCGGTTTCTGGTTGAGTTCTTAGTTCCAGGCAAATTGGAAGGACCGTGAGCCTGGCAGGAGGCTGGGATTCTGCTCTATACTATAGTCTATGTCTATACGTTTACGTTTTTGAGTTATAGAAATATTGGAAGACTTTGTACGCTAAGAATTCCGGGAGTCAACTGCAGTCGTTGTTACTTGGAAAAACCTTTTAGCTTTTGGTATTTTAGTCGACTCAGAGGCCAGCAATGCGGTTCTATGTACAATGTGCATGTACGCTCCGATCGAAATCGAAAGAAATATCCTCAGCTCTGCGCCTCGTATCGCACGTTGTAGCCTTGCACCGGAGAGCCAGGCCAGGCCATGCCATGGCAAAGTTGCCACTTTCGCAAAGCGACGACACAATGATTGTAAAGACAACCGGTTGCATACGCTGAAAATACAAGACGGAACGCTGAAGACTTAGTTAACAAGAAACAGTTGCATCCTTAAGTAACAAGCCACACATCACAGATATGAGACTGGCGCCATAGTGCACGGGAAGAAAGACAAGTCATAAAAAAAAATCAAAATCGATCAAAAGTGATGTATAATAATTGATGACTGACTTTCATTGTCAGACAATTGATTGCCCTTTTTCACAGAGAACGAAATCAAAGTTGAGAGCCTCAACCTGCACGAAAGACGCAAGAACCTTCAACGATTATCCTCCTGACCTTGAGATGTTCCTGGATTGTTGCTCCTTCTAGATGTCATCGTACTCTTCATTATTGATTAATACAAAATTAGTTATTAGGTTTGATTTTATCGAAAAATTATGTCTTGCATATGTGTGAAACTAATAAAAGCCTCCAGTAGAAGGGATATTTTTTACATAGCACACTTCCCGAAAAACCTGGTCTTTTCTTTGGACTTGGTGCAAGTGGTCGGGAATAAAAAAACCCGGTCTGCCATAGATTTTCTGACCTATTCTTTGAATTCTTGACACCAGGTAACGCATCCGTGTGTCAAAATTACAATTACCCCTCGTGCCAATTTACAAACAATTTTTCTGAAATTTGTATGCCAATTTCAAATTTTATGTTGCAGCTTAATTTATTTAATCTTGGGTATTTTGTGTATAAATGAATCATCGGCAGAAAGAAAGTCGGATCAACACAAGATTTATATCCATGGAGCGCTGCAATCGCTAGTATTAACGGGAATTCGAAAATTGATTTTGGAAAGAAATGTCAAAATAGTAGATGTTATTTACTTCACACATCGATCTCAACTTTAAAAGTGTATTTATCCAAGTCTATCTTCAACGCAAAAAGCCGTAAAAAATGTCAACATTATCCTCAATCCTCAAAGGTTTTGTGCCATCATGTCCTTCTGCAATTTATCTTTTGCACATTATTGCTTTAATAAAATTAGAGAAAACTACGGAAACTACGGAAACAACATTTAACAGAAACACTTGTATTTGGTTGCACAATTTTTTTCATTTACATAAGTTATTTATTAATTATTTTATTATTATTTATTATTATCATATATGTACATTATTATTTATTTATTACAAAAAAAATTTCAAAACTTGCTTCCATTTTTGGAAGTTTGACTAGCAACGTTTGACACATAGAAACATAGAAACATTCAGGGAAAATTCAGGGCTATACGTTCAGGCAAAGTTCGACAGGAATATGTTTAAAACACATTTAGGGCCATATTCCGACAATATTCCCCAAGAATATTCATGTCTCATTACACGACGATATTTCCGCAACGTAGGACATGTCAATTCTGAAAAGTGGATACAATATTTCAAATTTTCCAGTAGAATTTTCCCAGAATGTGAATGGTATATATAGCGTACTAGGCTGGAAGCTTTTCCACACTCAGAAAACGATTTGGTTGAATCAACAACATTTTTGTTGGTTCAACCATAGAATGTGGTTATTATATGGAAAACAAAATATTTGGTTGACCCAACCAAATTTTTTGGTGGTTTTAACAAATTCTTTTGGTAGATGGAGTATTTGGCTGATTCAACCAAAAAAATTAGTTAGGTCAATCAAATATTTTGTTGAATCAACAAACATTTGTTTAATTCAACCAAATTTTCATGTATATCCATATCCAACAAAACAGTTTGTTTGGTTGAAACAAAATTTTGTACGGAGTGCAGCCTCTCTATACCTTTCATTATTTTTTGCTTATCATTCTGTTCATTTCAATTTACATTTTTTACCCCTGTTCAATACAGTTCTGATTGTAAGTGACATTTAGAAAGGTAAATTTTTGAAGTTGTAGTTGATACGAAGTGAACAACCAGGACTATTTTGACCACTGGATAGAAAAACAGTTTAAAAAAAGGATAAATAATAAAAATAGAGAAAATAGGGTCTAAACGTTGTATCTCTCAACCTACTATATGTAGTATGTAGGGGGGGGCCGGGCCCTCCACAAGTAAGACCGTTCCCTCAGGTTAGGCTGAGTAACATATGTCTTTTTGATTTCCGATTTCACAGACCAATGTGAACCTTGAGTGTGTGTCGCAATCACTTGGAGTTGAGACCTTGAGACATTAAACATTTTCAATGTCTGAAATAAAATCGATCTGAGGATCAATATTTAATTGTATAGCTTCTACTTTATAGCAGTAAGTGGGGGACATGATCCTCATCTCCTTTCCTTTTTCATCGTTAAACTTTACATTCCCGATTCCCGAGGTCGAATCTTTATCGCTAGACTCAGTACTGAGCATGATGAACAAAATCGACTGAACTCTGTATCAGGAATGTTATTGAACTCGACTCTGGCAAACAACAAAGTTTTGTTTCCAAGGTTCTCTTTTATGACACCCAGAACAATTTACTATAGGTATGTATACTTCTCATTCAATGAACTCAAGAGGACGTCGAGTTCAATGAATTGATTGTACTTACTAACACGAAATTTGTAATTGGTTGCTCGTACGACCTTCTGTACGATATAATTATATGGGTTTAGATTTTTATTTTTGTGTTTTAATCAGAAAACTTTTATATTCTATAAGGATAAATTTTCAAAAGCTTTAATTTAAGCAGTAACATCATTACACATTAGTTTTATTGACAAAGAAGGATAAATTGACTAGATCAAGATCTTTAGCAGTTCAGCCTACAATTTTTAACCGCTTCGCTAAACGGTTACATCGCGCGCCAGCCATCATTTTAAGTAAATAAATATAGGTTTCCAGTGCTATTTTTTAGGACATTTTGATTTATAAATTATTTCTACAGATATTTCACTTTTTGTGCAAAAAATCGACTTTTTAATAATTTAATAATTCCCTGGAGGTTGCTCTATTAAACCGATTCGTACGAAACTTTCAACATAACCCCTTTAGATGAATATCTAGGACTAACGTCTGGTAAAATTTGGATTCATTAACCATTTGTCATGATTTTCTATTTTCAGTGGAAAAAATACAATTTTTAAGTAATTCAGACGATCCTGAGCTTACACTATTGAACCGATCTGTACCAAATTTTAAACATAACTCCGTTAGATGAATATCTAGTCAAATGAAAAATGGAAAAAGGGTTTATAATAGTTATATGTTACAGGTTCTTATTTTTGGTAAAATATTGTGCCATATTTTTTAGACACATAGAGAGGGTCACAAATTTGAATGTTCGTTTTTAGTGCAACAACAAAAAATGAGGTAATATGAGCTGGGGTAATATGGCATATGGGGCAATATAGCACATAGGACATTATGTCACATCAGATAATATGGCACACGTGGTTATGTGGCACATCGTGTCGATATGTTATAATGTAATATGTAGTGTATGTAATATGGAACAAGGGTTAATGTAGCACATGAGGGAACGTAGAATACTGGGTAATGTGGGGCATGATATAATGTGGCACATAAGGTATATTTTTTTGGTTAGGGTAGTTTATTTAGTAAAATATTGTGCTGTCTTTTCCAAAAATATACATGCGAAATGGGTCTATGGTTTCGGTTTATGTCAGTATATTTAGTACCATATTGTACTATCTTTTCTAAAAACAACCTTTATTCCTGAAACAGTGGCAGCGGTGGCGGTGAAGTCTTTTTATAATATAGGGAGATATCAATATAAATACAAAGTAAATGCACTATATTATATTGTGTATTAAATATCCCATTGTTTATTATTCTGAAACAAGTATTTTAGTTAAGGCCGTTTTGAAACCAGGACTTAAACTCCAAATTAAATTGCCTCATTTTACTCCATAAATTCTAGAATTTCTATTACTGTTTTGAATGAAATCTGTATTCGGAGTGGAAAATTGGGTAATTTCAATAGGTTTTGTGTAAAACGTTTAATATGCTTGAGCTAGAATAAAAAAAAACATTTTACACGAAAACAATTGAAATTGGCCAATGTTTCACTCTGAATATAGATTTAATTCAAAACAGGAATATGTCCTAATTATCTAAAAAAGATGTAATTCTTGTATTTGTGGACTAAAATGAAAACTCAAAACTTCTGCTGTGTAAAAATTCCGCTGAGTAAAAATTTATCAGTACAATCAACATAGTTCGTGAAATCAAAGTTTGCCAAGTAAATATAAAAAATATCTAAATTTCTTAATTTATTAAATTGATAAAATTACAGAAATTTTAAAAATGTATTAAAAGGAGAAAAAAATGAGGGCTTGGTTTGATTATTATTATTAATAGAAATAAAAAGAGAAGATATCGCCGAGTTTTCACTTCAATCTCGCTAAAATCAGGCGGTCTAGTCTGGGTCTGGCCAGCACTATAACAATTTTGTAATGTTAATCGCTAGATGGTCCAGCCAGCGCCCAGCCAACAACTATTCAGATACTCCAGTCACAGGTAAATAAATAAATAATAGTGAAATAAATTATACATAGTATATAATAAACAAATAGTGAATAATATATGAATAATGAATAATAAATAAATTACTAAAGAATAGAGAATCGAACCATATAACCGTGTAAGTTCAAACCGCGCGTTACCTTCTACCGCGCGCAATACTGAATATTACACAGGTCATTCCTATAACTACAAGAGAGGATCACTCATTCACGAGAAATACTATAATTACTTAAAATATTCTTTTAAAACAGAGTATATACTCTGTTTGATTTTTATTATGATTTTTATTACAATATTAGATATCTTATATTGTAATAAAAATCATTTACATCTATAAGAATATTATTCTGGTATTTTTTTTATTGCTAGAAAAAAATGTCCAACTTAATATATTACAGAAATTCCAAGAACTTGATATAAATGAAAAAAAATCGTTTCGAGGATATGAAATTCTTTTATCGTTTTAAATATCCTGTATATATTTCTCATATGCACTGTGAAAAGCTTCATGACTTAGCAATTTCTATGTTCTTGAAGTCTGGCCAGCTCCAGATCTGAGCCAAATCAGACATTATATTTGCTTTTAACAACCTGGCATTTCAACGAATTAAAACACTCATATCGATCGATGATAATGGAGTATATCTTAATTGTGATAATTAAAAACAAGCAAAAAATCAAATTGGAAACGTGTCGTCAATTATAAAATATGAAATTGGATCAATTCACAGATTTCACAATTAAGTAAATTTATATAAGTGGGCCTTTTTTTCAATTGAAATATTCGGCTCGTCATGGACGTAACATTATTTTAGGAAATATGGCCCTGACTTGTATTTGTGATAATATTAAAATCTAAAGGATGTCATGAGGCACATTTGATTTCATTTTCATAGGACATAACAATTTTCATGGAAGATTTCCTTCCACGAACCCTGTAAAATTGGCCATTTCTGATATCCTGATTCCTGATCCTCTATTACTATATTTCATTCACAATTGATCCAAGCGACCATGAAAGAAGGATGGAACAACTTCAATACATTATACTACATATATAGAAGAATGAGGAAAAATACAACACCTCCTCGAAATACCAAACGACATTTCATTCTCTGATCAAATTCTAGCTGAGATTTTTATTTGAAACGTTTAAGGAACAACTCTCCTATCGGGGAACATTTATAAGAGACTCAGAATCATACAGGAGCGCGTGCGTGATGGCCGGTCAAAGAGCTACACAGTTCGATGTCCCTTGAAAGAATTTACAGTGGCTGCTTTCGGCTATTGCGGTGTTTCAAAATTATCTGTAATAGGTTTGTTTTATTTTTTTTTCCATCTTGTTACTCGTAATATTTGAATTTAAAGTTATAAAATGTAAGTGCAAATCATAGTGAAGACACCTGCTTCCGTTGCTAATTCGTTAATTTAAAGAAGAGACAAATGCCTTTTCTTGATAATGCGATAACGTCAGCAAAACTTGAAACATTTTAAATTCATCAACGAAGTACATTCTTCATGAAACCTAAAATAAGATAAAGCAGATAAAGCAGGATTTCGCCGGAAGCGGGTGCTAATAATCCGGCGAAAGTCTCGTGCACCCTGAGGACACGGAGCGACCCAAGGACGACCGCCTTCTGCATTTTCCCGCAAGTGTCTCAGCATTTTGTTGACACGCAGGGATGCTTTTCAGGCTATTAACAAGTGAAACCTTGGCACCTCCAAGAGCGCCAATGATCAGGACGATTAGCTTAACACAGCTACTCGCACACTGTCTTTCTTAAACGATAAGGCGTTCATCAACACACTCAAATTGAGAAATCACGTGACTTCAAGCATTCATTCAAATACTGAGGAAATACAAATTATTTTTTAGAAATTGGCGAGGTAGATGAATTGTATCATTTTCAATCGCCAAAAATCTTATAACAACGAAATATTACAACTTTAAACATACCGCCCGCCTCGTGAGTGGTAACTGCACGAAAAAAAAGAGAAAAAACAATAAGTGCTCAATCGATTATTTATCACAATACAAAAGCCGCCCGCCGTGTAGAAATAGTATATAAATATAACTAGCCTTAGCCGCCCGCCATAATCCACTAGGTTTACAGTTTACAGAATAATTTCTTTCAAGTCTAATTAATAACAAAATTTTAGATTTCGCTTATTTCTTTCGCTCCGACAGGTAAGAGACAAATCTGAATAATCGGACGTTCGTATTCTGAACTGGCAGTTTTTACTCGAACAGAACGTTGCTCTTTGTTGAACCATTTGTAGCGTTTTTGTAAAGACTGTTAATAATCAACAGCCCATCTTCTCCAGAAAATCTCTGAAATTTTTTATACTAACTGCCATCGACTTAAACGATTTTCCGAAGTAAATTCCAATGAAGGTTCTGGAACGCCGGTCAAAGGGGCTCCAATCAGAAAATGTCCAGGTTTTAAGAGAAAGTCTTCAGGATCATTCGAAAGAGGCGCAATCAAAGGGCTGTTCACTCTCGAGATGAGACTCGAGTGATCAAGTTGTTTGTAAAATGCCGGAAAATGATTGGACGAAAATTTTGCACTGACAGGTCAACTAAACCCGTCTTTCACAATCCAATGTGTCGATTATGACTCGAGAATCAGAAACACGCTCCGACTCCCATCAACTCGAGTAGAACTCGGCTCGACTCCTATGGACTCCTTAGCTCGAGTCTCAACTCGAGAGTGAATAGCCCTTTGGGCGCAATAGGGCGGGAATTGAGGCAAGCTTCAATACGAGTAAAAAGAGTATAAAACTCTTCGCAGGTAAGCGCATGAGCGCCTACAAATCGTTTCATATGGTCTTTAAAACTTTTAACTCCAGCCTCCCACAAACCCCCAGAATGAGGAGCGGAAGGAGGTATGAAATGACAAGAAGTACCTCAAATTGCGAACTCATTATGTAAATTAGTATCCAGTCTAAGATTCAAAAGGCAATTTTTTAATTCCCGGTCAGCACCGTGGAATGTTGTACCATTGTCACTGTAAAAGTGTACAGGTCTTCCTCGCCTTGAAGAAAATCGTTGAAAGGCGGCGAGAAAAGCTGCAGACGAGTAATCAGAAACAAGTTCTAAATGGACAGCTCGCATACAGCAACAAACGAAAAGCGCTACGTAAGTTTTGTAACTTTTTTTGCCACGACCGGGAGCAAAGCGAACGTTAAATGGGCCTGCATAGTCTACACCAGAATGTGTGAATGGACGATTTGAGGTGACTCAAAATTCAGGTAAATCCCCCATAAGTTGTTGAGACAGAGCCGCTCTCTCACGTGTGCACCCAAGGCAACCTTTGATCAATCGTATAACCAAAGATCGAGCTCCTAAAATCCAGTAACGCTGTCTGAGCGTATGTAAGGTTAATTGCTGACCACCACTTAAGGATCGAAGGTGGGCATGCGTGGCGATAAACTCACTTATGTGGTGACGAGGCAGAATGATAGGATGCTTCTCATCAAAACTGATAGGAGCATGCCGTAGTCTTCCACCTAACCTTAAGAGATCATTGGAATCTAAAAATTGATTCAAACTTTTTAATATCGAGTTTTTTGCAATCATCCTGTCTTCTTGTTTCAAGGCTTTTATCTCAAGAGAAAAGGAATTTGCTTGGACAAATTTAATCCAAAATATAACAGCTTGTTAGATTTCAATCGCATTGAGAGGACAGGTTCAAAATTGAGGTTTAGGCTTAGTAAATTTTGCGTGCTTGAAGACAAAGGCATCAATAAACCTCTTACAATAGGCTATTACGCGAAGCAATTTTGGCCAAGAGGAGAATTTTAACATCAAGTCGAATGGACTTTTGATCACACTCAAAACGTGATGACTCTTTAGAGCCCGCTGTTCTAAATTTGATTGCGAGGGGGCTACGTGGTGATAATCAGGCCATTTTGAGGAATGCAAAGCTAACCAAGGTGGGCCTTGCCATCATAAGGAATGCCTTAGCAATTTTTCTGGGTATGAGTCCCCGAGTAGCGCAGTCAGCCTGATCATCTTTAGTAGAAATGTATCGCCATCTAGCGCGAGGTACTAATTCATGAATTAGGGAAACTCTATTGGCGACAAACACAGGCCAATTGGAAGGATGTTTTCCAAGGCAAGCCAAGACTGTTACAGAATCAGTGTGGCAGTAAACTGGTATTTTATCCAAAGGCGCTACCTTAGATTTAGCCATTAGTAGGCAAACATGAACCTCCTTTAAATCAGAGTTCGAATTCAGAGTTTGTTTGTAATTGCCATGTCCATCTCGGAACTTCAAGTGCTTCTATTTTTTCCAGCCAATCATGATAATTTAACCACTGAGTTTTAAGATCATCAGGTAGTTTGTCGTCCCAGTCGAGTTTCGTAGCCAAAATTCTTGCATTACAATTTTTGCCACTATTATGACTGGAGTTATCCAACCCAAAGGATCATACAACTTAGCTATCAATGAAAGAACAATCCGTTTTGTTGGATTTTCGACTAAAGAAGAAGTTACTTTGAAAAGAAATGAATCAGAGTCAGGGTCCCAAAATAAACCTGGAAACTTCAGATGGGCATCCTCCGCTAACGGAAATTCGATAGCACGTTCGTGTTTTCCCGAGGGGCAATCTTCTAATAGTTCAGGGTCATTTGCGGCCCATTTTCGCAAATGGGAACCGCCAGCTTCTAATAAGAGTGTTACTTGAGCTTGCGCCCTTTTTAGCCTCAATCTGACTATCAGCACCAAACAAAACGTCGTCGACGTAAATATTATTTTCTAATATATTTTGGGCTAAAGGCAATCTATTTCCCTCGTCATGAGCTAACTGCTTAATTTAATTTGTTAGCCGAATAAGGAGCACAGGCAGTACCGTAAGTAACGGTTAAAAGTCTATAAGCAACGATTCTTTTATCAGGAGAAATCCAGACAATTCTTTGATAGTCGCAATCCCAAGGGCCAACTAGAATTTGTCTAAACATTTTTTCAAATGTCAGCCATATGAACAAAGCGATGCGGCCTCCAATTCATAATAATTGAAACCAAATCGTTCAGAATCTTTGGGCCGACATGAAGATGAGAATTCAAGGAAGAATTGTTGGAAGTTAAGCTGGAAGCGTTGAAAACGACCCTCAACTTTGTAGTAGAACTGCTTTCTCTTAAGGCCATGTGATGATTGTGTCACGTGACCAGATTCCTCCCTTACCGAAACTCCCACTCGTCACATTGAGGCAAATACACAGTTTGCGAAAAACTATCTAATTCCTTTTCTTCAAGAAGTTCCATATGTCCGAGGCTTTCATATTCTGACAAGAAACTTGAATATTGTGAGAATAATTCCGATTTATCCCATAAACGACGAAGTAATTTAGTTAAAACGATCTTAGCTCTCTCCAGGGATTTCCCAATTTTTATAGGAGGACAATTTTTAAAAGGTAAGCGTATCATGTAATGTCCGTCTTTTCTTCGTTGGTAATTCGTGGCGAAATGCTCATCACAAAACATTTCGTCATCTGTCAACGAATTTTTAAAGGGAACTTCTTCCAACTCCCAGAACCTGGTTAAGTCTTCATGCAAGACTTGCTGTGACAGCCTAATGTGCTGTAACTGGAATGTTAATGTCCATTTGATTTGTGGTTGAAACCGGCCCAGATAATATCCAACCAAAAACGGTACTTTGCGCGGTAAGAGAACCCAATATACCCTGTTGGAGACCAGGTAATAAACATGAGCCATATTTATCGGCCCCTAAAATCAAATCAACTTGATAGAAGCTAAAGGGATTTGGATCCGCTAACCCTAATTCTTTTAATTGATCTTCATTCTCCACGTTAGATCTTACAGGAGGAGTATATGATGTAAGGTGTAACAATACTAAAGCTTGGATGTGGACTTTAGGACAGTTCTTTTTTGTTGGAATTAAATTAAATTTTGCTAACTTTCTTGAAGAACCAATATTAACTCCTCCAACCCGATAGACCACTGCTTTAACCTTTTTGTAACGTGGACTCAGTATTTTCATTGCTCTCTCGGAAATGAAACAACATTCTGATCCTTGGTTCAACAAAACTCTAAATCTGTGACTTCTTCCATTTTCAGCTTGGAAGGAAATAACAGTCGTAGCTAGTAAGGTTGAGCGCGATAAATTGGGATGGTTAATCATTGAGAAGTAACCGATGCAGAGTTAGATGGTGGTAACGAGGGATTAGATTTATAATCGTCAGAATGCAATAAGAAGTTACGTCTCGTACCACACTTGTTACATCTGAATTTACTAGCACAATTATGAGGTCGAAGTCCAGGCGTGAGACAATTATAACAACAATGATTATTGGTAGCAACTTCCCTACGCCTGTCCACCGACATAGATTTGAATTGGTTGCATTTAAATAAAGAGTGATTCTCCTTACAAAAAGGAGACACTTTGAGCTAGAAATTGTATTGTGGCTCCTAACTTCCGATTGTTTTGAAGCTCTGCTCTTTTCTTGAGAACTCGTGCCAGCTTTCGAAGCTTTAATGGCCTCCAAAATACGTATACGAGTGTTCAAAAACGAATGAAGTTCCTGATAAGTGGGATAATCAGTACTAGAACCAATATGCATCTCCCATTCCTTGAGAGTATTAATATCAAATTTTTTAACCATTATAAAAACAAGTAAATCACTCCAATGTTCTGTTGAGCGTTCCAGATGTTTGAGAGCCGCCAATGACTCATTTGTTTTATCGCGTAAGTTTTTTAAGTCTTCCAGGATATTATTCGACACATTAGGAAGATTGATAAAGGATTCTAAATGAGTTGAGATCAAAGCTCTCTTGTTGTCAAATCTATTCTTTAGCCAATCCCAAGTGGAGATAAAATTAGCATCAGTTATCGAAACATGTTTCAACAAACCTTCAGCTTCACCGTTTGAAGACAATTTCATATAATGTAACCTTGTTACATTAGACAAGGATTCGTTTTGAATTACTTGGAATGGAAGCTTCTAATGTGTCCCCTAAGGGTTTACATTTTTCTTGTATCTCTTCCCTATTCCTTTGCACACACCCCCACGCACTTTCTTGGTGGTGGGAATGGGACCTACAGTTTAAGGTGGGTTCCGAACCACCAAGAGCAACAGCCTTAAGTACTTAGAGAACCTTTTTCTCTAGAGGTACCGATCCCACGACTCTCCGGAGATGAACAACTCCCTTGCTAGGCAAGTGTTCACCGCATGGGCCACTGAGGCTCTTCCAGAGTACGAGGCGGGAATCGAACCCGCAAGCATTAAATAAATCGCGAAAATTCTCCCAGTCCTTGTAGTCTCCTGAAAATTCCGGTAAAGTGATTTTAGGAAGTTTAACAGACAAAGAATCATAAGACGAATAATTTGAGACTGATTTAAACTTTCATTAGCTCTAGGTTCAAGAGTAAGCAACAATAATTGATTATACAAAAAATATCGC
The DNA here is from genome assembly GCA_932178445.1 of Andricus quercusramuli. Taxonomy (NCBI): domain Eukaryota; kingdom Metazoa; phylum Arthropoda; class Insecta; order Hymenoptera; family Cynipidae; genus Andricus; species Andricus quercusramuli. The sequence goes on along the minus strand of CAKNXH010063589.1, from coordinate 235,727 downwards.
GCATTCAGATACGCATCTTCAATACAGAGATATTTAGATTTTGAAAAATATTCTAATTGCTCACGCTCAGTTGGCGTAGTTCCAGCTTTAATCTCCAGATGCAGGGTTTCACAGCTTTTCCAGCGTTGCTCAAGAAGTTCCAATCGTGATTTGACAGTAGCCACTGTTTGATTGGCCTTGCCAATTTTCTTAAAGTTGGTTTCAATGCGTAAAATCGCCTGAGAAATCTCTGATGTATGTATGTATATATACCATTAAGCCATTTCCCTTTCGGGGTAGGCGTGACACTACCCGATTCGGGTAGTGTTTCTAGGTGGATAGTTTCTTGTAGTAAATAACTACAAGTGTGGGCTCACCACACTCAGAGAATAATGCCTCCCTTGTCACGAAAAGGAGAAATTTAAATTGACAGTTGCTGATAATTCAGTAAAAATTAAAAAGTTTTAATTTTGAAACCAAAGAACTAATTTACTTTAGTTTTAAAGTGCTCTGACAAGGCGAGCTAATTTGAGTGTGCGAGAGCCTAATAATTAATAAAATGTCAATAAATCATCAGTGAAATACTACGGTCTCAATTATTATTTAGTTCGCTAGAACGAGCCTCTCTCTGGTCATGGGTACATTAAAGTTGTCATCTTACCCATAGAGAAGGTTAGAAATCGATGAAGTCTAAAATTAAATGTGTTGACAATCATCCAAATATCAGTTGGCGAACTTGTAATTTCTTCCTTGAGGTGAAGAATAAAGAAAGATCGAGCCAGTGAAGAATAACATCGCGAGAGAGTACAGACTATTTGGAGAAGGACGACTGCCTTTTCGTACATGCGAAGATGTTGTTACCAGCTCGAAGGACCATGTTTAAAGTTTACACTTGTGAAATAAATAATTTTGCCGGATCAGGAATAGTCAGAGAAGAATCGTGAGAGTTAATTAAAATTACAAGTTTTATTCAATTTTCAAAAACTTGGCAGACTAAGACCATATCCAAAAAATACTCAGATCACTCACTCGTAATTTTAGACATTTTTTTTTTATCTTAAGTTCAATGTCTTTTTAGAGTCAATCATATTATTGATCCGAAATGATCGGACAAAGATGTGTCGCGATTCACAGCTACTCGCACACTGTCTTTCTTAAACGATAAATTGTATCATTTTCAATCGCCGAAAATCTTATAACAACGAAACATTACGACTTTAAACAGTATTTATACCTCTCTTTCTTTTCTTTCTCCTGAGCTGTGAACATAGTGAACATAGTTCGTTTCTCGAAGTCAAGAAGAACTATGTCAGGTCTCGAGTGCGCAACAGAAACAATTGTCGAGAATGTGAAGTTCCAGTATATGCGGCACTTCTCATTTTCCACAATTGACTCTATTTCTCTAGGAGCTTTCAGCGGAGAGGTATTTGGGCTAATGCCGTAAGAGTGACAGAGATGGTAATAAAGCACTCTTAGTGCCGCATTGTGCCTTTGGATGTAGGTTGTTCCCGCATGAATTGGACAACTAGATAGTATGTGTCCTAGATGCTCGGGGTGTTCATCACACGCTCTGCAGCTATCATCGAGAATGTCTTCCCTGGCGGACCGAACGAACGGAGCGGATACGCTACAGCGTATCCTTATAGTATCCACATCGTATCCTCTCCGTATCATGCAAGAAAAACTGATTAAAAAAGGAAGATGAACATTTCACTTATTGAAATTCGGATTCTACGTTAAATTTTGCGTTAAAAGGTCACGGAGTAATCGCAATAGTTTTTCTTGCAACATTAAAAACTTTAAAAAAATATAATACTTATCGATAACGTGGACTGAAGGCGACTTCAAACGCATCGTCGACGGATAAAGCCTATGAACTGCTATTGAATGACGATGCGTTTGAAGTGACCTTCAGCGCACGTCATCGATGAGTATTATATTTATTAAAAGTTTGTAATGTTGCAAGAAAAACTATTGCGATTACTCTGTGACCCTTTAACTCAAAATTTCACGTAGAATCCGAATTTGAACAAGTGAAATGTTAATCTTTCTTTTTTAATGAGTTTTTCTTGCATGATACGGAGAGGATACGATGTGGATACTATAAGGATACGCTGTAGCGTATCCGCTCCGTTCGCTCGGTCCGCCAGGGTTGGCTCAAAATGTGGCGACGGTATGCTAGAGTGGAAATGACACCATCTTGACATGCCAAAATGAAGCCCTCCGTGCCCGAATTCAATCCGGGTGATCTAAGGAATGCAAACGTCAGCTCATACGACATCGGTTGATCTTCCACATTTCTGTGGAAGTTGCCGTGCATCCTCTTCTCGAAGAGCTGTTCGCGGAATTAATCCGAGCCTTCAGGAGTGAGTATTCAAGATGGATAAAATTTGATGCATTTTGCTCACCCCTGATATTGAAGTCAAGGCCGAGTGTTTCAGCAGCCTCCTCCGCTGCTTTGTACAGAAACGCCGCTTTGTCTACTTCTTCGTGTTTCCTGACCGTTTTAAGAAGAGGGTCTTGTCCATTTGCGACTATATGTGCTTTTCCCAGAATAATCCTGTTGTAAAGACATTCAAGATTCAGTATTCCATGACCACTTTGACGGCGTGAGATGTAAAATAGTGGAACAGAAGACTTAAGGTGCATGCTTTTGTTCATGTGCATAACCTTTCGGGTCCCGATATCGAGGGATCTGAGCTCGTCCTTCGTCCATGGAACTACTCCAAATGAATAGAGTACTACTGGGACGGCAAGCATGTTCGTCGCAGATACTTTGTTCCTCGTCGACAGTTCGGAAGACCATATCTGTCGGATGAGACGTTTGTATCTGCATCGGAGAGTATCCTTTATAGATGTTACGTCCTGAATGTGGGTCTGTGGCACGCCCAAGTATGTATAGGTCTCTACAGCGCAAATATGTCGTATAGCGCTTCCGTCAACGAGCTCAGGATCTTCAAGGATGCCGTTAAGTTTTTCTTTCTTCAAATTAACCTTGGCGCATTTCTCTAACCCGAAATCCATTCCAATCTCTTGAGTGTACTCTTTGACAGTTTTTAGAGCTAGATGTAGTTTCTCATGATTTCTAGTATAGATCTTTAGATCATCCATGTAAAATACATGAGTGACCTTATGCTTTCGATTTCCAGGTTTGCCGCAGAGGTAACCTTCGGTATGGTGAAGTGCGAGAGGTAGTGGCAATGATGTGACGCAAAAGAGGAGAGGGCTCATGGTGTCGCCCTGAAACACACCTCTCTGAAAGGTGATACTGTTAGTGATCACACGATGTTTTCCAGATGAGATAGTAAATCTGGTTTTCCAAAGCGGCATTAATCTCTCTATGCACCTCACGATGTGTGGATGAACCTTTAAGCTTTCCAACAGACAGATGATAAGTCTATGGGAGGTTGAATCAAAAGCTTTTAGGTAATCAATCCAGGCCATCGATAGAGATCGTTGATAGGATACTGCGTCTTTACAGACACATCTATCGATGAGCAGGTTCTCCCGACATCCTGGTACGCCTTTCTTCGAGCCGCGTTGTTCATACATCTCTATCCACACATGTCCAATTGTCTGAACAATCCTATCATTTAGGATAGCTGTGAAGATCTTATACAGTGTGATCAGACAAGTTATTGACCTGTAATTCTTAGGGTCAGCTAAGTTGTCCGTCTTCGGCAGCAGCACTGTGCGCCCTTCCACCAACCACTCCGGAATAAGCTCTTCCGACTTTAGATATGAGGTGAAAATTCGGGCCAGATGCTGGTGGGTTGAAGGAAGCTTTTTCCACCCGAAGGTCTTGATACCATCTGGTCCCGGAGCGGAATAGTTCTTTATGCTTCTTAATACGCTTCTCACCTCCTCGGTAGTGATAGGTGGGCATTCCTCCTCAGGTGTTATAAGGGCATTGCACAGCTCCTTGAAGCTATTTATGTTCTTTGAGCCTTCTTCAAGTGGATGTTGGACTTCGTAGACTTCTCTCCAGAATGTTTCGACCTCCTCTGGTTTGGTTGGATGGTCGACAGTAATTGGAGGGTCTTGGAAGAGTTTACATGGGTCAGATGAGAACTGTTGATTTTCTCTGACCCACCTTTCTCTCCACTCTAGACTTCTCCTAGCGTTAGATAGTACTCGTATTCTGTCAACAATATGCTGCGCGAACTGTCGAACCTTGGCAGTGAATGTCCTGCCAGATGTTATGTAGTCAATCACACACTGAATGCGGGACGGGTACTGTCTTGCCCAGCCTATCTCCACGAAGCTCATCATCTAGTTCAGTCAGATCTTTGGGCTTGAAACTAACCTGAATGGTTGATGTTTCTCCGGATCCTGAAGCATCGTTCTTCCTCTATTGGATGCCTGTTCGTAGTTGATATCAGTGTCGCCTCTCTTTCTCTGTCGCCGGCTTGTTCTGGCTGCGGTAGAGTAGGCGTTCCGCTCACATAACCCCTTTTTCGGAGTTGTTCGGCATGGTTTCGCAGACGTTGATGCGAAAAGTGCGAGAGCTCTGGGTGTTTCTTACACCACAGAGGTTGCAGTCGTGCCATGTAATCTTCTCGTTTAGCGACCATACTGGTATCGTAGCACTCTAGCAGGCCGTCATTGAGTCGATCCGTCCGCTTAAAAGTAACAAGATTCCGCCGGTCAATCGCATTGACTCCGTCTTGATTGGCTCCCCCAACTCTGTGGTAGTCGGCATTGTTGTCCGACCCATTGTCGGAAGCCCTGCGCGATCGATTGTTTTCATACGCACTTTTTTTTTGGAGAGGAGGTGAGAATGCATCTACGTACTAAGTGTGGGACTCGACCTAAAAACGGTAATACCCACTAAGCTGTCATTGTTGTTCCCACGAGCAGCTAGGAAAAAGGGTTCGTCCATCCTTGTAGAGCCCCGCATGCAAGGATAAGGCTGTATACTCTGAAAGGTCGCCTGGTATCCCAGAATCACCGTTTGAGACACCTCACCCAGATGCCATTCAGCTTTCGGCACGGTTCTTACGCCTTCGCGTAATAAATAAATAAATAAATATATATATATATATATATATATATATATATGTGACGCGATCTGAAGAAAGACCCCTAAGCGGCCAAACGTAAATTTTAGAGGAGAAGCAGGATAAGTGGAGACGGGCCGATAGGACTCTCCCGAACGACAATGTTTACACGCTTGTACTGAATAAATTATTAATGATGGAATTTTTTTAACTGTACCATCTTAAAGAGCAAGTTCGAATCCACGTAAAACATTAAAATTCAGAGAATCGATTTTTGGCCGCTTAGGGGTCTTTCTTCAGATCGCGTCACACACACACACACACACACACACACACACACACACACACACATAAATATATATTTATTTAGGGTGTTCACGCTAGGGCTTACCAAGAAGTATGCAACCCGCTATACACGGCCATAAGAATAGCATTGGCGTGTAAGGCAGGTTGCATCATTTTCGGTAAGCCCTGGCGTGGACACCCTGTATATATATATATGTATATATATATATATAATTAAAAAAAAAGTTAAACAACCACCGCAGGGTACCACTAAGAGCAACTGCCATCTGGAAAAAATGTCAATGGCCCCCAGTAGAACCGCGGTAAAATACACCTATGGCCACGTCTCACATCCGTGAGATGGGTGGTCACAGGGCACGACGAAATCACAACGACAGGCCGGCGAAACCCTCGTGTGTCTTGAGGACACGAAGCGACCCAAGGATGACAGCTTTCTGCATCCATCTCGCAAGAGCCTTGGCATATTTTTGGCACGCGGGTATGGCTTTAAGGTTACGAACCAGCGATAATTTCACACCTCCGAGAGCACCTATCACAAGAACAATTACTCGTACCGAATATTTTGGGTACAGTCGACGCAGCTCTCTTTTAAGGTCTTGATATCTCTCCTCTTTTTCTTTCTCCTTTGCAGTGATGTTGTATTGGGATGGAGCCGAGAATTCGATCACGAATATAGTTCGTTTCTCGAAGTCTTGGAGAACAATATCAGGCCTCGAGTGTGCAACGGAGACTGCTGCCCGAATATCGTAGCTCCAGAAAATCTGGCACTTCTCGTTTCGGACAATTGACTCTATATCCCTTGGAGCGTTCGGCAGGGCAGGGTCGCGACCAACACCGTAAGAGCGACAAAGGTGGTAATAAAGTACTCTTAGGGCCGCATTATGTCTATAGATATACGTTGTTCCTGCGTGGGTCGGACACCCCGATAGTATATGTTCTAGGTACTCAGCGTGTGCATGACACTCTCTGCACCTATCACTGGGACCTTCTTGACATAAAATGCGGGCGCGGTATGCTAAGGTGGAGATTACACCGTCCTGGCATGCGAAAATAAAGCCCTCTGTACCTGAATTGAGCCCTGATGATTTGAGGAAAGCAAAAGTTTGCTCCTTCGACAAGGACTGTTTTTCTACATTTCTGTGAAAGTTTCCGTGCATTTGCTTGTCGAGTAGCTCTTGGTGAAATTTTCCAACCTCTGCTTTCTTTACTTCGGCTTTTAGACGTGAAGCATCTAGATGGAGTAATGCACTTTCCTCACTTTTGATGTTAAAATTCAGGCCAAGGGTCTCAGCAGCTTGCTCCGCGGCTTTGTAAAGGAACGCCCCTTCGCCAATCCTCTCGTGGTTTCTGACCATCTTGAGGAGAGGATCTCTGCCATTCGCAACGATGTAAGCTGTACTCAAAACAATTCGGTTATGAAGACACTGGAGATTCAGAAGTCCGCGTCCGCCTTGCTGGCGTGAAATGTATAATCGCGGAACTGACGAATTGATATGCAAGCTTTTATGCATATGCATGATCTTACGCGTGGTGACATCAAGGGCCTTAAGCTCGTTCTTCGTCCATTGAACCACCCCAAACGAGTAGAGTAGAACCGGGACGGCAAGCATGCACGGAAAAAAAAGTGCTGGAAATTTTCATTAACCGAGTCTGTGACTTTAGGATAGGTCTAAAAGCATTTGATAATTTGAAAATATCGTATTGGAAAATCATGCAAATAGTGCTTAAAGAAATAAAAGACTTCTTAAATTGCGTCCAGCATAGTCAGTGAAGCACTCCTAGACTCCATCAAAAAATATCACAGAAAAATTTGTAAGCCGTTCAACACTCCAATATTAAATTCTCAAAGACAGTCAAGGAAGGGTTCGTAGACTGTCAAGCTAGCCGTTTATGCTAATGAAAAATAATTTTTTTTTTCTAAATTTATAATATTATTATCTTCAACTTATATATTTATTTAAATATTATTATAACACACACCATTATTACTTATATCAATCGCTCGCTTTCTACGCTCTAAAAAATCGGACGCACGCTGCGGGGATTCGAACTACCTATCCTAGACACGAGACTAACGCATCTCATTCCTAACCGCGCAAGCCCCTCGGCTAATCGATTGGGCTGAAAACACAGTAAAAAATCTTGGCGTTCTGCTACAGCTGAAAACTGCGTGACCGCGTAAAAGGAATTTTAGTGAGGACTGCGAATTAGACAACTTGCTGTAAGACTGACTTTGTATAACAAGTTAATTAAACTTTTTTTTTTTTAATGGAAAAATATCATTTTCCACGGAAAATTATTTTTTGATCAGTGTTTACTTCAATCATACCAATGTGAATTTGTCTCTGAGCCCCACTGAGCGCGCCTCTGAAAATTCTCGCAGACAGTCATGGACTGTTTTTCTGACTTGTATTCAAGTTCTTAGTTTTTGAATCACGCACTTATTCAATTCAAGTCTTTGCAAATATGAAGTTATTTCATAGCCACTTCATGACTGTATGTATTTCTTTTTGTAAACTATCTTATAAGAATTCCAAGCCTGTTGTTTCTTGACTGCGCTTGAAAACTTCCATGACTTTTCTTTATTTTTCCATGAAAATGTATGACCACTTTATAGAAAGTATACGAGACTTCATAAAAATGATGGCCCGTCCTGAAGTCTAGCACTAATCTACGAAATGTTCCAAGACTTATTTTTTCCGTGTGTTAGTCGCAGATACCTTGTTCAACGCCGACAGATTGGAAAACCAAATCTGTCGAAGAAGATGCTTGTATCTGCTTCGGAGAGACTCCTTCACTGATGTTACGTCCTGAATGCGGCTTTGAGGCACGCCCAGGTATGTATAGGTCTCTCCAGTGTTAAGATGTCTAATAACACTTATATCCACAAGCTCAGGGTCCTTGGGAACGCCAGTAATCTTTCCTTTCTTCAAATGAATTTTGGCACACTTGTCCAAACCAAAGTCCATCCCAATCTCTCCTGTGTAGTTCTTGACGATATTTAAAGCAGTTTGAAGTTTGCTTTTACCAGCGGCATAGATCTTCAGGTCATCCATATAGAATACATGAGTGACCTTATGCTCACGCTGATTAGTGTCGCCACAGAGGTATCCAGGAGAATTTCGTAGTGCAAGAGATAGAGGCAAAAGTGTGATGCAAAAAAGCAAAGGGCTCATACTATCCCCTTGAAAGACGCCCCTCTGGAAGGTGACGTTGTTCGTCGTCAGACGATAATTCCTAGATGAGATGGTAAATCTAGTTTTCCAAAGAGGCATCAATCTCTCTATGCATCTCACTATGTGTGGATGTACCTTCAAGCTTTCCAACAGACAGATGATAAGTCTATGAGAGGTTGAATCAAAAGCTTTCCGGTAGTCAATCCAGGCCATTGACAGGACGCGCTGATGGACTGTAGCGTCTTTACAGACACACCTGTCAATCAGCAGGTTCTCTCGACAGCCTGCTACACCTTTTTTCGAGCCACGTTGTTCGTACATCTCTCGCCATACAGGCTCAATTCGTCGAACAATCCTGTTGTTTAGGACAGCTGTAAAAATCTTATACAGTGTGTTCAAACAAGTTATTGGCCTGTAATTCTCTGGTTTGGACAAGTCGCCTTTTTTCGGTAGGAGTATAGTGCGTCCTAACACTAGCCACTGCGGAATGGGCATCTCCGACTTTAAATATGAGGTGAATATGCGGGCCAAATGTTGGTGTGTAGAAGTAAACTTCTTCCACCAAAAGTTCTTGATACAATCTGGTCCAGCACCGGAAAAGTTCTTCGTGCCTCTAAGTGCTTTTTTCACCTCTTCGGCAGTGACTGATGGGCACTCCTCCTCAGATTTTATGAGGCTGTCGCAAAACTCCTTGAAGCGGATGATATTGTCAGTATCTTCCTTCAACTCTAGTGTTTTCGGGATCTTGTACACATCTCTCCAAAAAGTCTCTACCTCCTTGGGCTTGGGTGGATTTTTTACAAAAACAGGGGGATCACTGAAGAGGCG
>CAKNXH010063589.1:134375-221438 GCA_932178445.1 Andricus quercusramuli | reverse complement strand
ATTTCTGTTTGCAGGGAATTCTTTGTTTGATGAAGCTGCCACTAGCGCCGTTGTCTTCCTCTTTTATTACGTATATGACTATACGTAATGAGTCAATTACCAGTTTTTTGAAATTCGACCTACGGTAAGTTAATTTACAAAATCATGACTTGTTTTTCATCTTAATTAGTCTCTTATGTAAAATAATGATTTTTTATATTGTTTCAGCGTTTTCCAAAAAATGAACCCTTCTTTAGGGCATATCAGTGGCAAAAAAGCGAGGAGGAACCTACAGGTTCAACTATTCAACTATTCCAGTGAAAATTTAATTATTTCGTTGAAAATTCATCTTTTTTGTTAGAATGGCAATCTTTGTCGTGAAGACTCATCATTCTTCATTAGAAATATACTCTTTTTCTAATTCAACTATATTCTAAAAGGAAACTTTCTTTTTTGCTTCAGAATTGAACAATTTAAACATTAGTCCCATTACATTAAAAGTTACTATTTTTCGTAGAAAAGTCATCATTTGAGATAAAAAAAGTAATCTTTGTTTGTTGAAGATTAAACATTTCTGGATTAAAAATTCATGTATTTCGTTCATAGGAAAATTTGTTGCTAAAGAAACAACTGTTTCGTTGAAAATTAGCTTTTTATTGGAAATTAATATTTTTGGGTCAAATATTCAACTTTATTTTGCAGAGAATTCATTTTTTATTTAAAAATCAACAATTTGGTTAAAAATTTTCTCTTCGCTCAAGTAAAAAAGTATATTAAATTTTCCAAATTTAAGTAAAAATTGTCATAGTTGGCAAAAAACATTGTAGTCAAAGAAATTATTAGAAAATGTGCTTTAGCGACGTAGATTTAATAATTAATAAGACATTTTTTTGAACAATTCTTTTAATTGAAGAAATAGCCTTAAAACCATTTTTTGCATGAAAAACGTATTTTCAAACATTTTTATGTTAATCTTTTATTTTAAAAAGAAGTAAAAATGTAATGTGATGATATCGCAGTAGGTATTGTATCTGAAAATCAAAATTTTTCCCTCAGAATCACACTGCAGTAAACGCGATATCGAGTTGAAAATTTGGGAAAATAAATATGAAGCACTAAGAAACGCGGCTCTGGTCCTAAATTTTTATAAGTATGAAAATTTTTTTTTATAACAAAATTTTTTTTTGCTTTTTTCATAATTTATTTAGTTTCCCAAATTTTCAACTCGATATCGCTTTTTGTATGAACGTAAGTTGATTTAAAAAAAAAAAAAAATCGAGGTTACGCTCACATGGCCTTTCAGAGTCTTGAATACCGACGTACGTTTGATAAAAAACCTTTTTCTTCAATTCCTTGTACACAAATTTTTCGGTTTTCAAAAATTTGTTTTCCAACAAAATTTTTTATTTTGAAAAAATTAATTAAACATACCGAACAATAATTATTTCATACAAAAATGGTTTAAGGGTATTTTTTATATATTTTACTGACAGTGCATAAAACTCTAAGTTGTAAATTTGCCTATAACCAAACGAAATTATGTATAATTTTTCAGATTTTATAATTCATTATAATTCGCTATGAAATTCATTATTATACACTGTTAGAAAAATCTCTACCAAATTTAGTATACATGTAATGGAAGCAAGAATGCATAACCTGAAATTAAATTTAGTATACCAGCGTAGAGTAAATTTAGTATATTCATACTGAATTTAGTATACATGTATATGAAATTTAGTATACGCGTGTACTAAATTCAGTATAAATATACTAAATTTACTGTACGCTGGTATACTAAATTTAATTTCATGTTGTGCATTTTTGCTTCCATGACATGTATGCTAAATTTAGTAGAGATATTTCTAAGAGTGTACGTATATTTAATGTATGTTTCTGTTAATATTGCATGTATTGTAATAACTCTTCACACGTTGTTGCTCCAAGGCCTCAATAAGCTCTGAATTAAACAAAACTATGTTTATTTTATTATAATAAAAGATTCTCCCCCAACATGTATATATGAATCATTAACTTCGAACATGTATGAAAAATATACAAATTTGGTATGCTAAAAGAAATTACGAAATGTATATTGTATATTTCCCATACACAGGTATGGAAAAATGCCAATCCTGTATGAGAAAATTATATTGTCTCAACAGAAATCCTTTCGCAGTAAAAATTTTCCTCATGTGACTAACTGCACTTAATCTTGCAGCCAAATAATTCTGTTTGTGTAAAAAATATATTTACGACGTTCAAAACAAAACAGGCAAGAGGACGATGCTTTTGTTTCAAGACAACTTTTTCTCTGAGTGTGTATAGGCCTTTTTGAGAAAATTGACTTAAATTTTTGCCAAAAACGTATTTCATTTTCGTAATTTTCGAATTTTGAAATATTGTAAATACAAGTACAAACTGCAAAAGAAAAAATAAAATTCTGTAGATTCCGAGAAATCACCAGGGTCAGACAGCCTAATTGTATATATGAAATCGGTCACGTGTTGTAAATTGTTTTATTATTATTGTGAATTCAGAACAACATACTGCAAAAATCGTTCGTGAAAAAAAATTAAAAATTAGTTTAGAAAAATGACAAAATTTTCTACTGCACAAACTTAAATAAAATTTGTAAACATTTTTAATACCTTTCTCCTTGTTAATTTTATTAATATTACATATATTAAATCTGAAAATGCTTTAAAATATTCCGTTGATTGTTTAAAATTCAAATAAATGAAAACTCTAGAAAAATTAGGTATAACTTTATAAAATTACAATGAAACTGTGTTCGAATTACTGGAAAATTATATTTAAAAACTATGTATATTTTTTTACATGTGTCTTTTAGTCTTAGAATCTTAGGTTTGTTAATGAACTGATCAAATCCACAATATGTCATGACTTTCATTACTTTAAAAAAACATTCTTTACACCAGTCACACATAGAGAGTTATTACCAATTACATATTGACCAATTGTAGTAGTATAGAATGGATCAATTGGATTTCTTACAAGTTACATCTCATTATGAAATTGCGTATTTTTTTATAATTTTTCTTTACTTCCTTGTGAAAACGAATAAAGTGAACGTAAGTTAGAAAATCTTAGGGAAGAGACTGTCACCGATTTCGCCAGCCTGTAAAAGTGTAAAGCCATGTCTGTACAACACAAAATGACTGAAGAAAAATATATATAAATGGGGTCGCATTCTTTGAGGATTTGGTGTATCAAAAATTTAACGTTAAGTAATATATGTACCCATCTGATTGAACGCCTTGAAACTTAACAATCAATAAATAGTATAGCAATTAAAACTCAATCCAATTTTCTCTAAGATCAAAATACTCAACACTAAGCAAGAAGCTTCCCGCGCAAAAAAGTGACTCCTTTCATTGCCACCCCTGCGCCTAGCGGACAGGCGAGTCGGTTCTGTAGTCGTCTGGTGGGGAGGGGTAACTGGGCCACGTGACCGGTTGGACCAATCAGCGATCTCCAAACCCGGCGTCTCGCACATGCCGGTCGAGCCGCAGTCATCGTTCTGCAGTCAGTCGCAGCAACTCGAGGTGTGAGGGTAGTCCTACGCGTCTGCTCTAATTTCTTATGCGTTTTAGTCGCGCGATACTGTGAAAATAATAAACAGTTCAATAAACACACTCTCTCGTTAACTCGCAATCTCGATTAATCGAAAAACGAGAAAACAAGGCGACAACGAGTCTACAGAAAAACGACGAAGCTTCGAGGAACACGCGCGGACGAACGCCACACAAAACTTAACGATCGGCCGCAAATTTCGCGACGAACACGAACAACCGACAGCAATTCTTGTGAAAAGTAATATATTTCCAAGAAACGCTGCTACGACAACTACTTCATCAGAGGACTAACGTTGGATTTTTCTCACAAAGTGTCACGGTGTGAGTTTATCATTTATTTTTATAAAGTGCTTCGCTTTTCTACCGAGCTTGAAAACCCGGAACGTGAAGTGGCGCGAAACGGGATAAATCGCAGGTTTTTGTACGAAATTAGCATTTTTCGAACAAAACGGAGAGAGTAATTTCGAGAAAAAATATGCCGACGAGTTTATTCAGCGAAATGGACCGTGGGTCGAATGGTGCGACCAGTTCTTTGGAAGAGCAACGAGCCCTTCAACTCGCGTTTGAGCTTTCGATGCTTGGCCTCGAGGGCTCCGGGTGTCCGGGAAACGGAAACGTAAATCCACAGGAAACGGAAAATCAACTACAAGCCACCCCAACCAACGTCTTTGAGGAGGCTCGCTCCAAAAAAAGCCAGAACATGACTGAATGCGTGCCGGTACCAAGCAGCGAACACGTGGCCGAGATTGTCGGCAGACAAGGTAAGAACGACTTTCTTCGATCTTTGGGATTGAATAGTGAATCTCCCGATCTCACGAGAAGATATGTACTTTTAATTTTATAAATGTAAAGTTAGTCTTTCTCCTTCGGAAATTATTTGCCACGAGGCGAGCCTTGCTTACATGTTTCCAAGAAACTTGTGTAACATGGCCGATCAAACAGGCTTAACAAAAGATATGATATTCAAAATAACGGTCGGTTTTCACATCCGGTATCTGATTTCGGAGAATGTTAGCCTATAATTTTTTTCTCTATTTCTTGGAGGTAATAAAATGTGCACGGTAAAATTGTCTGTGGTTAGAAATTCTATTCAGGTTATGTTTGCCAACATTCTAGAAACTTCCACGAAAAATGTTCTAATTCGTTGGTTTACAAAAAAATGAATGTCTAATCATCGAGATTAACAAATTTGATGTTTGAATTGTTATTCTAATAAGTCAAGATGAGTTTTTCTATGTTTAGAAAATGTTTTTTTGACCTTATTGTTGGGGTAAACTGAAAGTTAGATTCACTCTCAATGTAAACCAATTCTAGGATAGTTCGTACATTAGTACGTCAATCTGTGGTTTGAAAGATAAACTCTCGTAAATTGCTTTCTGTGGCTAGAGGTGAAGTGATCGAAAAACAATTTTTCGAAAGGTCAATTGGTTTAATCATCACGGAACTTTTAATCAATAATGATTTTCTACGTGTGCTTATTTAAGACAGTTAACAATTTTGTGTGATTCTTCGAAGATTTCTAAATATGTTGTGAGTTTTGATATTGATAGTTTGTTACTACTGTTATTGCAATTAAAATGTTAATTATCTTGAGAAGCCAATATTGAGTTTGCAATATTTTATGTTATTAAATGTTTAATGTTTAGAATTGTTCAAATTTAAGTTCAAAATGGGCTGTGTCTGCCTACGACGTCTACGTCTACTCGTATCGACTAAAATCTGCAATATTATTAGAGTTCTTTGAAATTCAAAATCCGAATTAGAGAATTCTTAAAATTTGGTAGCTTTTCAATTTGACTTACTTGACACTAAGAACTTTCATAATTTGTATTTATTTTCTTTTGAACTCAAGTTATTCTTTCTCAAATGAAATGAATTTGCTTTTAAAAATGGTCAATTTTGGGTCCTATCTGGAAAGTCGAATCTCCTGAGCTTTAAGTTTACTATTTCAATTTTTCACTGCTAAAATCAAGATTAAATAATCATAATCTCAGAACACGTTCAGTTAAAATTTGATCCGATTGATAAACGTCTTGGAATCGAATAGATCCTCTTGTAAACTGAGAAATAAGCTCAAGCAAAGTGCTGAATAAGGACGAGGACTACGCGAATCGCTGACGGTTGTCGGTCTGGTCTGCTGGTCACAATAACAATACAACCGATTAGATAACGAGAAAACTACAACCAGTTTTTGTGCGAGTTTTCAGGGTTTTTTTTATTTTGGGATTCCCACGCGAGCCGAAACCTCACTTTATTTGGTGACGAGTAACTTCCGCCGAAAGTCAAGTGCTTGAAAAATAGCACTCTTGAAATTGAACTAATGGAAGGTCGCGTGCCTTAGTGAAAGAGTCAACTCTCGCGAACTTTTATCACATCCGTTGGTCGACGAACTTGCTTCCTTGGCCTTGCCCAATATTGCGAATATGTAATGAAACCTGAAAAAAGGTTCTTTAGAAACAAAGAATGTTGATTCTCGGGTGGTTTATTGGAAAGTGAACCACCGAGTTGGGGGTCGTGCACAAATTACTTAACCCTTTGGGGGGGGGGTCTAGCTTAGTGTTACATAATGGCGAAAAACTACAGGGAAAAGTCGGAAAAATCGTTACATGGGTGGGGGGGGGGGGGGCAAAATTGTCGGAAAATTGCCTTACTTAATTTATGCACGACCCTTTACATGCGATGCGAGACTCATAAATAAGAATGGTTGTCTGACTGAACGATGGGGCGATGACTCGTAACGTAACCTTGATGAGAGTATTGAGAATCTTGGGAGCTAGATGGATACTTCGCAGAGACGAAAAATTCAACTTTGGCCCTGTGGATCTAAAAGAGTGAATGTTCTCGTCGTAACGAACCTTTCCAAAAACGGAGGTCGCTTTTTTCTCTAAACATATTTGCCGTAGTTTTTTCTCTGCGAATCGCTATCTCAGTTCAGTAGCACTCGTGGCTGGGGAAATTAAATTACATGCTTTTGATTACGTCTGTAGGGTATTTGTTTATCCTTGACAACAGCGCCATGTGACAAGAAAGAAAATATCAATTAAATTTGATAAGGATCCAAAATGTATTCTTTGTATCGCTTTTCTTTAATATTGTGTTGAGATTTGACACGGCTACTCAATAGTTCCAAATTAGCGTCGCTGTTTTTGATATTTTCGTGCTGTGAGTATATATCTGAGTTGTACTGTTAGAATAAATGTTTCGATTCTAGCTTGCGCGAATAACATTGATAATTTAGTTTAGGACCTTAGGTTACGCTTCTTAACAGTTGTTAAATTAAAAATATATTTCATACGATTTGTAAAAGTGTAGCATTGTAAATGATTATACAGTTTATTGAATTTAATTTCGATTTCTTCTAAATAAAGAAGAAAAAAACGACTGTAGATGCTTTTTTAATTTATTGCATTTCTTTACAAATCCTGTATATTTCATTAACAATCAATTCAGTAGCCTGTTCTCTTGCGCTCAGAATCTTTAAAAACGTAGTTTCCTCTCCGCGCCCTTTATTTAAAAATTTCAAGCAAAAACACGACGTGGAAGCAGTGTTTTTAATTCTGTAATATATTCTACCCGCATCTGCGCATTAGTGAGCGATAAATAAATTCGGGCCGATTACCATATGCGTTACGTATGCGAGAAACGGCGATGAAGGTAATTATTCATTATGAAACTCTGATTTGCGCCACTATATCGAATTTCGTTCACACAAAGGGTAGCACGTGGTCGACACCCAAAGTATTAGAATCATCTGGTTTGACTCCGTTTTGTAATTTCGTTATTCCTCGAATTTCCTTTGTCTAAACGTACATGAAAAGAATAACGTGCTTATGTTTTTCATAATAGAAATCAAAAGCCCAAACATGATTTTTCTTGAGTAATCTGCTCCTGTTTAGAATTCTAATGCTTCCAGGGACTTTACCTTAGAGTCTTAGACCTAGGCCCTGAATAAAAATATATTATCCAAATCATATAGAGGAAACTTATTAATTTCGTGATTTTATTATACTTTCTATTTTGAATAGACTAAGTTCCTCATTTTAATGATTTATTTTCATGTTGGAATATCATTGAATGTATAGGGTTTTTGTTATGTTGTGAGATTTTTGGTACGTTCCTGGATTAAGTCATCGAGTCTTGGTTCGGGAAAAAATCGATGTCTGACTTCTGGGTCAGTTCCTGATTCATTTCTCATTGAAAGAGTTGCTGTGTTAGTGAATCCAATTGATGTGTAAGTATATGTAGCGAGTCTCGATTACGCGTGCCATTGACCAATCTCGCCACGTTCGCTCGTCTCTCTGTGACATCCGGTCGTTTTGCGCACATTTAATCCTTCCTTTATAATTTTCAAAATTCAAATCTCAAATTCAGCCGGCCGAGCTCAAAGTTAACGAGTTGGTCGACCTTGGGCAACAATCTCGCTAAAGTGACTTACGCGATGAGACGCAAAGATACTTTTTCATTTGATAAATTTAACCGAGGTGAACGACCTCAAATCCAGCATACTGCGCAATCATTGTTACTCTTCCGCAATTTTTTTACTCTTAAAATCTCGATGATAACATTTGTAATGAAATTTTCAAGTGAAGTTGCAATTTTTCAAAATAAAAATGGTTATTTTTGTTTTTACTTTCAAGTTTAAAAAATTGTGGGTAATCGTTATTTAGATTTTGATGGAATCTAAGTAATTGGGTAATTTCATTGATTTTTTAAATTGGAGAAAGAGGTCAGGTTAATTTAGAGAGCCAATATCGATTAGGAAAATAGGTGCGAAGCTGAAGGCAGACAGGAAAGAAGGTTGGCTACCACGAGAAGTACAAATCGACTAGCTAATATTTACTATCAAATAATGTTGGATGTTAGACTTAAGAAATAATCGGAATGGTGTCATCGGCATGTCTTGTTTAATTTCAGGCCTTCTAGACTTCTAGAGGCAGCGACTGTGATTTCGTTTTTTCCACTTCAGAGAACTTTCAACATTAGCGTCTCTGATGAAGCCCGTTTTCTTTTCTTTTTTGTCTTTAAAAGAAATGGCCTTTTCAAACTGTTTCCATGGTGTCATTCGAATTCGAAACCTGAAAGAGCAGGAGTTTCATTCATCCTCAAATTGGGAATGTGTGGCAGGAACAAGAATTTTTCGTTTTCAATAATTATACGGGTTGTAAAATTATAGCGAGATGATTAAATCTTAGTAAAATCGAATCCAACTCATTAATTCTCAAAATTGGAAATATCGTTTTGGAATTTTTGTCAACTTCGTAGTTTCCTACCAAGAGGCTGTTGTATAAAATCCTAAATTGATAGAATCACGATGACAAAGGGGTGCGTTCTGAAAGGCATTGTGTCGGAACCGGACTTTTTCGTAGTACGTACTTGCCTCAAAAACCAGTTTGACACATTCAGTATGAATCACTCACATAACACGAGACTCTATTAAAGTGTTGGTTGAACACACATAAACACACACACAAACCAAAGTATTTTTAATGCGCCTTATCGATTCAAGTATATATGAATTGTATGAATCTTTCGCAATTCAACCCCTGCTATTTTTTCGCACGACCTCAGAGAAAGCGTTGTCACAAATGCGTCAAAAATTCTTTTGACGATACCATAATCCATATTCTGAGTCTTTGTAGAAAAGTGTTTTGAGGTGTAATTAGAGGCTACATTTTTTATTCTTCGGACCAACAACACCGGGAAGAAGTGTTTCTTATGATTAAAGAAATATTCAGAAGTATTTGGTATGGAACGTTTCAAGTAAATTGTGAGTTTTCGAATATCTGATTTAATCTTAATTATATCCTTAATCGCAAGAGTAATCCTATAATTTTTTGAGATTGATGTATTTACAGTGATGAATTAAATGTGGATAGTCTCATTGACAAACGTGTAAATATTGTTCACAAAGTACTTCAGTTCATTCACTCCCATGACAGTAGTATATAGTTATGAGTATAGACATTAGACATACATGTAGTGGTATGACCATAGCAATCTACCCATGTATATAATTTGCTGTTTGTAACACAAGTTGGCGAGGGGTTAAATCATCGCACTGTTATGCCAATATTTTATCTAAATAATTTAATTTACGATTTTCAAACAAGCTTAATTTGAAAATTAGAGGAATTAAGGAGTGAGGTGGTTTCGAGAATGATTTAAAAGAATTGGAAGTAGTGAAGGGCTGAAAGGACGATCTTCAAAACCTGAGTCCAAGATTCAGGAATGATCTTAAGGTTGACAACAATTCCGCATCGTTTATTCGATGAGCTAACAGCGAGAGGATAACCGCTCGTGATATATATTTCCAAAGTAACCTCATCGTCAGCCAGCACGTCGAGTCTAGCGACAGAGGAGCTCATTACCTCTTCCGGTTTGGGAGAGAAAGATCGAGAACCCAGGAGAGTAAGAGAGAAAATACTCAACAAATAGTCACATCCTCATAATAGAAGAGCGTATCAGACTCATTGAAAGTCGTTATTGGTCCAACTCAACCATTTCATCAAGTCAAATTATTTCACACCAATGAAATACTTATAAGGAATTAAAAAGAAATATCATGATTTAAGTTTAACACATTGTTAAAGATATTAAGGTTTTTCAAAAAGTGTTAATATTTTAACAATTTTGCAATACATAAGTTCTAAATCAAACCATTTTTTGTTTCATAATTGTAAACGTGCATTCTTTAAAATAAAAAAATATATTTCCAGGGTTTGCACAAGAATTGTAGGCATTTGAAGAGATTTCAAAGAATTACTTGGCACTATTAAGCATGATCCAATCCACACAAGGTCTAGCTACGCGCAAGTAAAAAAATTGCAGCCAATCAGCAACGATACCAACCACACCGCCATATTCAATAAATGTACAGCTGACGGCTGTGTTGCATGGTAACCAAGATGGCCGTGGAGCTGCTATGCGCGAGTTGGACGAAAATGGAACATTTTTCGGCTAGACCTTGTGTGGATTGGATCATGCTATTAAGTACCAATCAAAAATAAAATGAAAATTGGACTAAATTGAGATATATTGTAAGTTAAGACATGAATTAAACGAATGTGCATTTTGTTCGACTAGATTAGAGAAACTGACGCTTGGCTAAGTCCCAGACAGTAAATGTCGTTTTATGTATGCACGTCGCCAATTGCATCGTATGCAGGACTCGGTACTGTAGTGATGTAGTCTTTACTGTAGGTGGGTGGCATGGCTGGCTGTTTATGTTTCTCGTCTCCTTTCTCTCCTCTCTCTTTCGATTAGTATTTCTCCTTCTATTTCTCTTGCATCCTTTCTTCATCTCAAACTACCGGGGACTACCGGGTGATCCACGAGAGTTGAAAAAATTTTTATTTGATGGATGAGGTGTCTGACTCGACACTAGTGACTAGACCTGCGAAGCCAACTCTGTCACCAATTTCCTTCTTTCAGCACTCACCAGCATTAGGGAAGAATTTCAATGTTTAAATTGTGGATGTTTCCTTCCACTTTCTCAACCGCTATAGATATTTATGGCTCTGATGTATAGCGCTTATATAGGGGTAAAAGAAATATATAACAATATCTTCAGAATCAGCTCAATGATTCGAAAATGAGATGTTTGTGTAAACTTTAGATTACTAATAGCGAATTCGGTAATCTGCACTGGTGCACTCCAGAGCACTCTGACCTGCTCCGGAGCGGGTCAAAGGGAAAAGGAAAAACGTGAGAAGGAGTAGGTCGGATTGCTCTGGCGTGCACCAATGCTGGATAACCAAATTCGCTATAAGATTGAAGGAAACGGTTAAAAAAAACAAGTTAGACACCTAGAGGGTAAAATAATTTACTTCTAATCTGAAATGAATTCCCATAAATTCCAGTTACTAGAAGGGGAACGACAAAAAGTCGGAAAAATGTTTGCTTCTATTATTACATTATTTGTTTTACATTTGAGGTTTCCGCTGGAAGGAAACTTTCTCACATTTCCGGACCCAAAAGACGATGCGGAGACTGGAGCCTAGTAACCCTGACCTGGGCAATATATCTCCAAGTGTTGTTTACACTCTACACTGTCTATACGTCTACAGGTTCCGTACATGCTTCTTCTAGTATTATTCCAGAAGCAAAAATTGATGAGCTTTGAATACAGGTGTAATGTTTTCGGCACATCGAAGCTTCCAATAGGACCGCAAAAAAAGATGGGCTGGCAAAAATAGTTAACTGGTACTCCTTTGTGGTGAAAATGAGGCTATTGCACGAAAGGCATCGAGGCTGAAACTTCCGGCTCTTGGTTGAAATTTGAGGGTTCTCGGGGCTTTTGACAGGCCATCCCTTTTCTTCACGAAATACCACAATTACACCGCAAATTAAGAATTTCCTGTCCTTTCTTGAGGAACTTCATCAATTACATTTTTTTCCCGATACGACGTTTGTCATTTTAATTATTGACAGTGTGAATAAATAACTAAACATGAAAAATGCAATGAAAATAGGAGTGTAGGTGTAAATATAAAAGAAAGCAAATGGATAGGGATAGGGCAGTAGGTGCACATGTCAGACAGAATAAATAAAAAAAGGAAAAACCGCTCGATTGAAGCATCTCGCTGCTGTAAACATCTGCTAGACGAGGGCATGTTTTGTCAGGGGTTCACAACCAGTAGCCCAAACCAACAATCTCACGGGCGTTTCTCGTCATAAGCCGGTGATTTAGGTTTATGCTCTTTATTTCCGATCTCTATCCTCTCTCTGTTTTTCTCCCTCACTCGTTAGTCTCTCGACGGACGGGGCCTGGATTGAGTTTCGTGCATGAGAACGGAAAGAGGCCCAGTCGGATCAGCAGCTGCTGTTCGGGTACCAACAAAGACTCCAACCATCGTTGGAGATCGCTCAGTTTTCACCAGACCACTTGAAAATCCGAGTGGTGCTGCAATCGATAAGCCGTAATCGTCTTCGAAGAAGAACGGAACACACCGGTTGCAAATTGCTCTTGAATTTAAAGACCCTTTCAGTTCCTCTTCTTCATGCCGGGAAGCTGTCTTTCTAGTTCTATTGAATTTTTGAAATTTATAGCTTTAAACAAAAAGTAGTTGTAAAATATAAGTATGTTATTTCGTTTTTCGATTTTAAAATAGCCCCTTCAAGAAGAGAGTAACTCTGCTTTCAGGTTTTCTGAAGAATCTGTTTGTAGAACATACACGATTGGGAGAAAGCAGAGATTTTGCACGTTTGGTTTTCACATTGAAATTATGAATGACCTTGAAACGATTCATATTAAACTCGACGAGAGCTACTTTTATTACATTCCTGGTTGAGTGTGACATCCTTTATTGCACACGTTAAAATTGCAGAGGCTAGGGTCGAGCCGAACGGCCGTTTGTTTCGCTCTCAAGTCGCTTTGTCAATTTTCATGGTTAATAAACTCGTTTGCCTGTATTAGAAACCTCGAGCGTAATCAGACTCGCGGAATTGATATCTAAAAGCTTTCAAATTGAATGCGCTTTTCATTCCAAATACACTTACTTACTTTTAAGGCTCTAATTACTACTCCTTTGAAATTTAAATCATTTCTATAATCAGAAGCTGAGTTTAAACGCTTTAAACTAATTAAAATCGCTATCGAGGTCAAGTTTTAGTACAATTTTAGCTTCAATTTTGAGTACTATAAAATATAAATCCTTAATCCAAATGAATTTCTCTTAACCAACATATAAGCTTTGTGCTAGGAGCAAAGCAGTAATTTCACCAAACAAAACAAACTGAGAGGATTAATTTCGGGGAACAGTTTTTCTCTCGAAGTATCGAAAAATGCGCTGGACAGTGACACAGTACCTAGTCATATAATAAAAAGAGGAAAAAGGGAGATGCTGTGGGACAGAATTTCTCACAAAGGCGCTAGAGAGGACAAGGATGAGAAGGTCCGAGAACTTAGCGATATTGGATATGCTGCATCCTCAAGTGACCTGCAGCGTGTTCTGCACAAAGACATTTTCCACTCCCGATGGGTCTGCAACACAATACGATCAATTCTCGTTGAGCAAATCCTTTCAAATTCTACACCTCGTTAGCCTTATCTTCTTCCTTTCACAACATTTCTGATAGAAACTTTATAGATAAACTTTCTGAAAGTGAAAGATTAGGAGATTCGACCGATAGACTATTGAGGATTAAAAACTCAGCAACTTTCCGCAGTGCAAAATTTCTCTACAATCAGTAGTTTCCAAACTACACTCGATTAAAGTTGACGAAGTTTGCGCAGAATGTTCAGCCATCTGTCGTTTGCTCCCCAGGGAAGACACTAGCAAGATGACCCGGGGCCCCCATCTTCCAGTGGTCGAGATTTTGATTTATTCTGAAGTCTTGATAATTTAACTTGTAGGATTTTACCATGAAACTAGAATGAATAATGTTTTCTGAGAGTGAATACCTGCTTTCGACTGAATTTTGTTTAGTGCACTCTCGACGGATGGGTGGTGCAGCGATTGGCTTCGTTAAGTGGGTTTGGGGAGTGGGGTTACGAGGTTATTTGCCGGTGTGAGTCGTTGTCCGCCGTCCTATCCCTCAAGCATCGCACACGAGTATCCGATTATTCGAAGACCGCACGTCCCCGGAGGAAGTGGTTCGTAACCCACCCACACCCACACGAACTTTCGTTGCGCCTGCGTGCATACCGCCGAACGAACAGCGGCCCTGCGCCGGCGTGTTCGACACTCTGCTCCATTTGGCCAATCCGCTGGCCTGCGATGATACGTGGCACTTCCTTTCTGACGAGAGGCGCCTCTTTTGCGAAAAATTGGGTCGGAAGGCATAAGGGGAATATCTAAAAGATGGATGTTTGCCTAACCCCTTTGCACAATTTCTTTATTTTCTCATCCTAATCTCGTTTTAAGTCCAAGAAATATTGAGGATACGCCAAGAGTAAGGGACATAAGCGGCCATTCTCTTTCCATTGTATTCTTAAATGAAATTTTCTTATATTTTGGCGCGTGGTTGCATTGCTGGGAGGCAGAGCACGTCGCACTGTGGCGTAGTCAGCAATGCGTGTCCTAGGTCAAGATTCAAGAGTTGTCTACCCGTTGCGCGTCAGCTTCTTTCTAGGCAGCTCGCTGCGAGGCTTGCTGCGCTGGTTGGGTGCTGATAAACTATTGGTGTATGGCTACTGGGGCCGGTCCCGTGTGTGTGAGAGGACACGAGCCTGTTAGGGCACGTGTGCGCGCGCACACACTCGGGCGTTCGGGCACGCTTGTGATGCACCTACGCTAGGCGAACGTGTGTATGTAGGTGAGTGACTGCACTCCGGCCACCTTCTACCAGCTCGTACGCGATTCACGAGCAGTTGGTTTGCGCCGAGCTTCTTCTGCTTCTTTCTCGTTGGTTTCGTGCTCAATCTGACGTACTTCGCGGATCGCTCTCGCTCACTCTCGATCTCGCAGGAGTAAATCGTGGGACTGACAAAGATTATTCGGCTTGAATTTTCGAACTACCAATAAATTCATGTTTTTTATTCTGGTTAAAAAAAATTAATTAAATTTCTTTATTAGGTTGATGTAAATTTAAGTTCAAGTTTCCTTATTAATTAAATTCAGCATAGCAAGCAAAACAATTATTTATTTTATTCCCTTTTCGTAAAAAAGTACAATTTTCCAAGATTGCTACTTCTGAAAATGATCGCAGCGTTTCTCCCGAGTAAAATGAAACTGTTTTATTAATCTTTTTACAACTAGATCACTGCTCGAGGCAATTCCTCAGAGCGTACGGACTTCTAATTTTTCCCCTCGGTTAGGATCTTCTCCGGCAAAGCGGAGTAGAAAAAAAGCTCACTGAATCCGATGATCGCGTTGTCGATCGCGTGATAGCACGCAACCCTGGTATGTAATTGGCTGATTGGTCTGCCATCAAAGTTTTTCTTCCTTAAGGAATAATGCGTATACTTTTACCGTTACTCCATGAGGCGAGGGAGTGCGATCATCCCCTTCTGTCTTTCTTTTCTTTCGTGAGATGACAGAAAAATGCGCGACTTTGATAAATTTCTACTTTCCATGGCATTCCAGAAATCGTATGGCATTTACTGCCTCGTCGGAAATGCATATAGATAAGGAACTGCACTTTATTCGACGCGATAAACGTCAACCGAATAACGCGGAAGCGCCGGATAAATTTTCTTTGTGCGGCCACAAAACGCCGGGGTTTTGCAAAACGGTATTTAAATGAATTTATTAAGCTATCGTACACGTAAATCGCATCATTTTGTTGCCAACTCTGCCTCTAATGAAATAACCATGTTTTATTGTTTATATCCTGTTAGAAATGGTCGCAATTTTCAGATACATTGTTATATTATATTCAAAAAATAATGTATATGAAATTGCTATTAAGGCATTTGTATATTGCATTTCACATACTTTACACACTTTACACAAATTTAAAAAAAAGTTTGAAAGTAATTTTCGATTGTAAATAATGAAACATGATACTTTCTTCCATTTAAACTAAAATTAAAGTAAAAAGTTCAATTAAGTGGATAAATAGCTAGATAAAATTCTAACATTTAGAGTAAATTTTTGAAAAAGTTTCACCTGTGCGATGCACTTTAATTATAAAAAATGCAGTGGATGAATTCTAGGTTATTACTTTAGTTTAAAATATTCGGTAAGATTTGAAGTGATCAAAGCACGTTTTGATATTTGAAAAAATCATAAATTTTTTGTTAAACTTGAATGGTCACTTTTCTGGGACACTTGAAAATTAATTTCGAACGCAGAATTTAAATTTAAAATAAATGATTTAATTTCATGAAGAAAATTCGACATTCGCATGTAGTTTGCTAACTTGAAACATTTAAGACTCGATTATATAACCAAAAAGCTGTAGAGGAAAGGGAAAGCGGTGACGGCATATTCGCGTTGTCTTTAATGCAGTAGCAAGCTAATCAGAAGGTAGAAGTGAATGAACCACGGAGAAGACATCCACGGCACTGACCCACTTCCGCTTACCGCCGTGCTCCAAGTTACAGCCAAGTTTGAATAAGGAACGTATGAAAGCTTTCTTTTCGTAAACTTACCTTCAAAGGACAATGAAATTCGGGTTTTGAAACACAAGTGGAAATTAAGGCTGTCGAAGAATCATGTAATCTTTTGAGTTTGGATCGAGACACCAGGCGTCCTCGTGCCGTAACAATCGTCGATAATCTTAAGGAGAATATCGACTTTTATATACAGGGTGACCTATCTTAATCTATAATTCCAAATATCTTCTAAACTACCGCATGTACGTAAAAACGGTTCATAAAAAAGTTGCCCCGGACTGGTCCTAATTGTGGTGAATGGTAAAATGGCGGGGGCCATTTAACTGTACCATTTATTTTGACCATGAGGTCAATTTTCAAGGTTATTTCAAGGTCAAGCCGATTTTTTAAAATGAAAATCCCTGTCTTTGACTGCAGATTTGAATAGAGCGGAAAATTTTACGTAAAAAATGTACTATGGGAATCTTTTTTTGTGACCTTGGAAAGATAAAAATCAAGGTCAAATGTCCAAAAAACGATCAGATATGCCCTTTTTCTGAATTTACGTGGTTTTCTGGGTAAAGCAAACGTTTAAGATACTTTGAAAAAGTCGATAAAATGTAAAAGTGTGAAGCACCTTAACCAGAAAATTTGCATCTCATCATTTTTTGGACATTTGACCTTGATTTTTTACCTCTCCAAGGTCACAAAAACAAGATTTCCATAGTACATTTTTGACATAAAATTTTCCGCTCTATTCAAATCTGCAGTCAAAAATAGGGGTTTTCATTTTAAAAAATCGTCTTGACCTTGAAATGACCTTAAAATTTAACCTCAAGGTCAACATAAATTGTACAGTTAAATGGTCCCCTATGTCCTGGTCAACATTTGTATGAACCGTTTTTTACGTAGATTGGGTAGTTTAGATTCTAAGAAGATATTTGGAATTATAGATTAAAATGGGTCACCCTGTATATGCCGAAGAGAAGAGAAAACCAATGCAACTTGCGAACGATAAAACGATCGTAAACCCTAACCTTGTGCCAATTATGAAAGGGAAACATTTGCCTGTTACTTTTCGAATGAAAGGCGATCGAGATAAAAAATATGTACTTTGGGATTATACCTATATAATTTTTACTAGTAAAATAAATAAATTGAAAATCTTTTGATAATGTATTACGATTTTACATCGTTTTTAATGTCCTTTTTTCTATTTTGTTTCAGGTAAGTTTCCCTCAATGCTGTTCGTAACTCACAATGGTGGTAAGAAACAGTAAAACATAATCTATAATACTTGGATTTTGTGGAAGATTATATAAATTTGAAAATCATCGAAAAGAAGTCATAAGAAAATTGTGCAAGGAGTTTAGCAGAATTAGGTAACATTTTCCATCGATTCTGAAAGTGAATCTGATTTGGTAATATTTTCAATACAAAAGCAATTGTAAGATACGGGAAAGAAAGGAAAAAGATGGCGATAGGTTTGCGAATAAAATAGTGAAAATTATACAACTGGATATTTCAACTTTATTTTTACTAGTAAAATCAAAGTAGGATTGTGGCCAGATGATTACAATTAAAGGTGAATTAAAACACTTAAAGCAAATAAAAAATAAACAGGGGGAATGCAAAAGACGTAAGTGAAATTTAAAAGAGTTCAAAAGCCCTGGCGGAAATGTATTTTCACAGTAAAATCCAAAAAACTCTAATAAAGTACAATAAATTAGGTTTGTAATTACTTGTACAATTTTTCAAGGTTCCAAATTCTAGCAAAAACTTGTAGTCTCTAGTAGTATTTTATTGTATTGTTCTACGATACTGAAAGATTTCTAAAATACCAATGGAAAAAGATTTATTAAAAGCTATAAGTTTTTGCTAGTTTTCGGACTTTCTTTACAAATTGGTATAAAAAATATCACAATTTCCACATTTTCGTTTTTTATTGTAATTTACTGTATTTTATTGTGAAAATGCATTTCTACTAGGGTGGTTTCAAAATAATTCAGAAGAGTTCATTATTCAAAAAGTTCAAAAGAATACAAAAAACTTCAAAGAGCTTACAAAATAAAAGGGAATTGAAAGTTAATTAATCAAAATTTCAAGGGAATTTAAGATAATTCAAGGTAGTCCAGAAGGATTTAGAAAATTTTACGGGAATTCAAAAGAATTCAGAAATATGTGTATATTGAATTGAATTCAATAGTGGTTAACCGCGATCAAAAATATCTTCCTGAGAGTTTGTAGAGGGCGGAACTCAGGTCGGATTGTAGAGGCAATTGAGTTACTAAGCATTTCTAACGAACTGCATTACCGACTCTAACGAGGCAGAACGCGTGTAAAAACGGTGTTCTAAGTCCTAACCCCGATTCGACACTAAGTAAGACACTAACGACGTTATGTCAGTGACATTACGCCACTAGACAGCGATACACGCTCGGTTCTCTCGTGTGTGGTGCTTGTCTCGAGTGACTGGCTGGAAAGTAAAGCGCAGACAAGACGCACTATTTGCATTATATAGGAGATACTGCAGTCAGTATGCGTGGAGCAATCGGCAATCGCAGCCTTTCTTGGATGAAGAGCAGCAGGAAGAAGAAGGATGTGCATAAAGAGAAACGGCCGGCTGGCTAGGCAAGGATTTGTTAGTTTCTACATATAACTATCTTTTTCTCGTTTGAAAACCCTTGAATTTAATTGATCCTTCCTTCACCCAATGACGCTATTCTGCTGCATAATTCTTGGGGTGTGGTATTCCATCCCACTCAGAGGCAAAAGACAAAATCAATTTCTGAAACTCAAAGTGAGTCTGCGTGCGTATATGCATTGATAATGATTTTTTATTGACAAGCTTTTGGTATGTTGTTCAATTAACTTTCTCGTTATGTAATTTGCCCTGGATATGTATTCATCGTGGCCAAGTTGCGAGGGTAATTGGCGGGTTAAAAGCACAGTGCCCTTGGCCCTTTAATTATCTCTCGAAAGATTGATTGGGGCGATCTCTGTGATGTGGTTATCGGGAGTGCAACACCGTAGATACAGGTATGTACAGAAGGGGACCATTAATGTCCCATATAACGAACCCCGCACGACAAGCAACTCTCCCTCGTACGACTTTACTGTACATGCATAGAGAGTAGAGACTGACACTGAGTGTGCATGAATATTGCACAGCCTACAGCTTACGCTTTACAGGCTTACAGGTATGCATCAGATCAGAGTACGTTGAAGAGGCTAGGTCAGGTCCGAATTTAAGGGCCGGCTTACAACAAGATTCCAGCAAAGGACAAACTCTCCTTTTGTCATACAATTGGTAAGCCCAACCTGGAATGTAGATTGTCAGTTAAATAAATCTTTATGTCTACCTGAGACCTGCCCGTGATTTCCCCGTCTCCGATCAAGTAGAATCTCTTTTTGACGATTATTACCAATGCCAAATTCAGATTTTTGAGAATTACAATCAAATGCCGAAATTTCAGTGGCTTACTTAAAATTAGAATTAGATGTTATGTCTAAGTATGGCTACTTAAACATAACATCTAATTCTAATTTTAAGTTGGTTAGCCATCTTCAGGAATATAAAAAACCTAGTTTCAAACTTGACTTCAAGATAACCACATCTACAATCCTCGCAACCAGAGTGACCTTCGAGTTTTCTGGGGATAAGAAATGTGGAATAAAAAGTGAGTCAACTAGATTCGGCTTCTCTTTGCGAATTGCGAAAGAGAGTCGCGTTTTATGTTGTGCGATTTTATGGGAATTGTCACGGTGTCTCGTGCTCAGTTGTCGTTTGCGAAGTCTGCCGACGAAAAAGGGAAACCGACGAACGCGGCCGTTGATGCTTAATAGGTTGCGATCCACTCCTCGAGCCCTCGAACTTTTAGACAAAGAGGAGGCTCAGTGACTATCAACCTGACTGCTTTGCCCCGGTCGTCTTTGTCCGAACGTTTGAAGCGCCGCCACGGCGACTCGCTCGCCTTGAGACAAAGCCCTCCCTTGCTTCTTCTCTCGATGCTCTCAGCGGTGCTCTCTATTATTAAGTTTTTGCAATTTATTTGTGTCTGCCATGTCCGTCCCTTCCATCGGTGAACACGCGCACTCTGGCCAAAATTCTGCAGTCTGCGAGGAAGTCGTCGGCCTCTGGACCAAACCCGAATTCGATCCGCCAAATGCACCTTATACAGGTGCCAGAAACATTTCGCATCTACGCTTCCCTTTCCATTCTCTCAATGAACTTGTCGCTTGCTTTGGCTCAAGATTATCTAACTTGATCCCAATTAAGGATTTAACTGCAGCAAATTCTACCTGAAGATGTTGCTGACAAGGTCAGAAATATTTAAACTAGAGTCGGAGCTCAACAGGAGATATCGGAGACTCTTAATTCGACGTCCTTATTCAATACTGCTCTACTTGGCGTCACTTTGGACGTAGTGCTGCTTCAATTCCTCTGGAATCCAGGTTTGCTACGAGACCTAGAAGACCTGGAAACTTCATGGAATTTTGAAAACATGGTCGGTAATTGTTTTATTTACGCCTACTTCAAAGTCTTAATACAGTCCAGGTCTCATAGAAGCTGGTCCGGTTTTGTAATTCCTAGAAGTGCTGGCCCATGTAGTTTCTCAGCGGGCAGGTTGAGAGATAACTCCGACTCTAGCCTCGGAAGGACCGCAGTACGCGAGTATTCAGTCGAGTATATTGCTCAGTATTATGCATTCCAATTGGAAACGGTTCTGGCTGCCCTGATTCTTTACGTTTCGAGGGTACCGAGTTAGTAATAAGGCCAGTGCAAGACAACCCCTGAAACTGTTATTATATGGGACTTGGAGTATACTTACATTAGTACGCTCACATGGAATTCTAAGTCTGCGAATTGTTACTAATTGTTTTTTTTTACTAACGAAAATAATTTGATTATAATTCTCGGATTAAAAAATAACAATATGAATGAGAATTGTTTAGAATTCAATAATTCTTATTGAAAAGTTTTTTACATTTGCATTGATTAACAATTGTATAATAAATTGTTGGGAAATTAGTCTATATGTCCAGTAGAATGTGTCGAAAATAAATAGAATTGACTGGATTTCTTTAAAAAAGTAGAAATACAATCTTGTCAAAAGTGGTTAACCTCATGATTTTTTCAAAAATAAAACTAAAGAAGTAAAAAAAAATCCCAGCAAAAAATAATTTCACTCCATTCTCGGGGTTTCCAGGTCCAGTGCACATACTGTCTTTCTAGTTGATAGGAAAATAGTGTTAACGCAAGTTTTCAATAGATTTTAAATTTGAAAATGCATGACCTGAAGGGAAAAAAATGTGTAAATTAGCGATGATCGGTGAATAATGAATTAACGTGAGTAAGACGCTAACAAGTACCGTTGGTAAATTGGTGATAAATGAAACCCTTGCGCAATGTTTTTCTCTCGCTAATAAGTTAAGTTTACCATACAAATAAAGTAAGACAACCGGCGAATACAATTTTTTATAATTTTATATAAATCATCCTATAATTCCGGAATGTTTTCAATTTTACAAAACACTGCTTCATGAACCTTGCTTGACTTAGTAGGTGTATTACTTCCGAAGCAGGAAGATCATAAGAGATTGAATCGCATAGAATACGCCATTAATTTTTGCATGCATTTGTAATTTCGCAATGCGTTCAATAAACTCTGAAAAGAATATGAGATGGTAAAATGTTGTCATCTAAAAATTTCCATCTGAAATCAAAGTACTCATCCCATCGGAAGAATAATTGTTTTCCAAACTGCGTCGTTACATCTTGAGGTGTGTACCGATAATATCACAAGGGGCAGTACTTCCTGCCGATGTCCCGTCATCGAGTGAAAGATGGAGAAAGAAAGCAATGGGTGCTACTCTCTTGGCATGGCTCCCGAGGAGAGGCGCGAGAGGAAAAACGGAAGGCGCCTCGACGTGCCTCGAATCCAAAAGGTCCATCCGTTGTTCAACGCGTATTTAAGAGAGCGAACCAGCAGAGGTCCTTCGACCCTCCGCGTCACCGAGGTCGTCGCATCCGACCCCATTTCTACGAATTTCTTCATCTCCCTTCAGCACCTTGGGAGCCTTCCTGGAATGGAATCGCGATTCCAATTCGATTTAAAAAAAACGCAGTTCCCAAATGGTGTTTTTTTGGCCGTGGCAGTTAGGTCCTCGGCTGTTTCCTTCGATCCTGCTATGACCCTGAAAGGCCACTACTATCTGTTTCAAAAATCCTGGCCCCTCTACAAATCATTGAATATCTCAATCAAGAAAAATCGCTTAAAAAGAGGAAAATCATCTTGTCAATCCTCATTTCATTATGAATAAGTACAATATCATTGGATTGCGATGCGCCCATAAGTTTTGATGCAAATTCGCAGTGAAGGTGAAAAAACGTGGTTAAAAGCCCCTTTTATAACTTGGTCAACTTTCAATCGTTCTATTTCGTGGAAAAATGCATGCATTTTTTGGCAAAAAATCGAGTAGTTAGTTTGAAGTTTTATTTATGATTACGTTTTCGAAAAATTCAAAAATATTTATAACTTTGGTGTCGGCAGTAAATAAAAGCGAAGGATGCTAACTCAGCTTCTAATCAAGCTGAAAGGCTCTACTGAGGCTTAAAATTTTTCAAAAAAATCAACAAATGCAACGGTAGGGTTTTTAATACAGTTAATTACATCAATAACACGCTATTGCATATTATTTTTTTCGGCTTTTTTTTGGGTCTGGAGGCACAAAAGAAGTGGATGATACTCTCAGCGGGTTCCAGGGTATCGATATCCTGCTTGATCCTTCGCATCATAAAGTGACCTTTTTTTTCTTCAACTTTCGTGCATCTGGTAGAATGTGCCGCGTGGGTCAACCGACTTTGACAATAGCGGATGGCAACCCCTTCAACGTATCAATTACAATTGTGGTCGACTACCGTCGAAAAAAAAGCCGAAAAAAATAATATGCAATAGTATGTTATTGATGTAATTAACAAATTTTGAAAACCCACCATTGAATTTGTGGATTTTTTTGAAAAATTGTAGGCCTCAGTAGAACCTTCTAGCTTGATTAGAAGCTGAGTTAGCATCCTTCGCTTTTATTTACTGTCGACACCAAAGTTATGAATATTTTTCAATTTTTCGAAAACGTAATCATACATAAAACTTCAAACTAACTACTCGATTTTTTGCCAAAGAATTGATGCATTTTTCCACGAAATAGAACGGTCGAAAGTTGACCAAGTAATAAAAGGTGCTTTTAACCACGTTTTTTCACCTTCACTGCGAATTTGCATCGAAACTTATGGGCGCATCGCAATCAAATGATATTGTACTTATTCATAATGAAATGAGGATTGACAAGAAGATTTTTCTTTTTTTAAGCGATTTTTCTTGATTGAGATATTCAATGATTTGTAGAGGGGCCAGGATTTTTGAAACAGATAGTAGTGGGGTCTAATAGGCGAGAAATGGGAGAACAGTTAGTATTTAACTGGGAACAATGGAATGAATCCCGAGATTTTAAAATCTTCGAACTGTAACTGTTTTGAATAATGGGGACAATTTTTAGTCTTTAAGGTGTTGATAAAAGTAATTTATTTTTGAAATTTGTTACTCGATTTATCGCTCTCCTGCGGATGAATTAGCACGTTACTTTCTCTGGCCAAGTGATAAATTTTGAGGTTTACCTAGGCGTAAACACGCATTTATTAATCTGCTAAGAATGGTCTATTCATGATCACTATATTATGAATGGAATATTCGATGAGTTTTTTTCTCAACTTCGATAATATGAACCTAAGAAGTGAAAAAGGCATCAAAATAATCAAGGCACAATATTAGTTGGGGGATTAGATGGTCGGCTCTCTCATGTTCCTCTCGTCGGTATCTCGAACAAACAGACTTATCTCGGCTCACCGCGTATCACCTGCTACGGAGATCCTTTTTGTTTTCTCTTGCATCCTACCTTGCTCCGCAAAAATTTATCAGAGCCTTGAGGTGAGAACCTCTGTTGCATCGAATCGTTGAACCACAGAGTGGTTCAGTGGCTCCAAGGCCGGCGGAAACCACGGGTGGGATGCGCCGAGTGGCACACAGGCCCTTCTGCGACTGGAAATTTCTCGTGCCTTCCGTTGTTCGGGGCGAAATGCAAGTCGAAGGCGAAGAAGGAGAGACGAAGCAACCCGGATTGGCTCGTGGGAGACAAAAATGTCCGCTCTCGAGCTGCAACAAAACTCATTTCGATGGTCTGAAAACTCCGTCGTTGCATGCAGCATGGGCCTTAGGACTGCTCCTACGCCTATGCACGATGCATCGCGTGGTTCTTGACGTCTCCCTTCCACATGCCTGACGAGTCTTTTCGACCATTGTCGTCAGCTTCATTGTGTCATAAAAGATAGAAAACAGACTTTTTTGTTGGTGAAATTTTAGATTTATCTGATTGAAATGTCCTTTTATTTGGTGTTTGACGGATAATGTTTACACAATAAGGATTTCTTCTCTTATCAGGGTGAAAGAAGTGCTTTTTGTAGACTTATTGAGTAAAGAATCTGGGTCTATTGTATTGATTTTCTACTATTCGATCGGATAACCTGTTCAAGTCCAAGTTAGATCAATTTATAGGAGTAGCTTTTGATCTGCAAATTATTAAAAAAAAAAAGAAAAATCTTAAAAATCTGCGCTCGCGAAAGCAATGACGTTGAATTTATCTCTTTTAATTTGTAATATTAAATTATTAATGTTCTTATCCTTTTTCTGCTACAGGTGGGTTTGTCTCGATTACGTAATCCAAAATAAATTTTGCTTGCCTGAGTGTAAGTAAAACCGGTAACTCGTGAGTTAATGACACATACAACTCGAAAATTTCAGGTCTGAGCTCTAACAGTCTAACCGATCCTCGAACCGATTCGACTCTCTTAATCTAAATTAATGATGTTTGATTAATTACTGGTGAAACTCTACTAATTTAATCAGAAAATGGGAGACACTAAACATTCAAACTAAATCCCACGGCGTTAAATTTTGATTCAAACGTTTATCAATTCGTTGCAGTGGGAAAACAGTGGACATCTATACGTAGGAAGATGTTAATGTAGTTGTGATTTTCAATAGTAGTTATGTAGATCATTGTGTAGTTTTTGAATGCTTTTCCTCCTGTAAGTTACTAATTCGTTAGTGGAAAACTAGTAATTGCTTTGTAAAAATATATAAATTCATTTAGGACTATATACAATTATGCATTTATTAAAGAAAGTTCAATAAAAGAACGCGATTGTGTAACATTTTTCAACTGTAACTATAACATAATTCAACTATAACCTGAAACTTCAGTTTCAGGTCAGCCCTGAAGAAGTGAACTGCAATGTTCACGAAACGTCGGCAACATTCATAGTTTCGCACACGATTAAATCCCGAAAAAGCTTTAAAATGTTTATTTATCATAATGAATCATCGTGAAAGCATTAAATCTATTAATAAGAAGACAGTATTGTGAAACTTGTAAAGAGGCTATGTCATCTTCATCAAGATAACGTATTTAAAAGTTTGCCAGCGGAAAATTGCCAAGATTCACCATTTGTCCAATATTAGTAAATTTCCCACTGGTTTATTGCTTCAAAATGGAAAGTCGAATTATTTAAGCTTAATTACTAACTCAATTATCATAGCGTTATTTAATTTTAATTATTTTACAATTCACACGGTCAGAAATGTCTATAGCGATTTTACTATAAATGAAATGAGAGTAATATGCTTACTATAGTTAATATAGTACTATACTTACAATTAAAGTTAATGTACTATACAACATTTAGTAGATTTACTATACATGTTTAGTGCATGTTTATGACGGGAAAATGATCGTTTGTTCGTGATTTTGCTTGGTATTGTAAATTTGCTCTACTTTTGCATATTAAAAGTGTGGTGAAATTACCAATTTTGTAACAGTGCAGCTTCAGGATGATCGCGCCCTTTCTAATTGCACAAGCGTGTAGATAATACCTTAATGAATCTGTAATCCAAAATTAAACAAGGTTCCTGAAAATAATGTCGTCCTCATAATACTTTAAAAAGTTGTCTATTGCTGGAGAAAAAAACGGGACTACGCCAATGGGTCTAGAGAAGTGCAGGTATATTTTACGCGGATTGTACAGTGTTCGATCTCGTTTTCCCCCGTGTCTTGCTTATTGGCCGACGGTGAATTCCAGTTCGTTCTTGTTTCACTGGCATCTCGCATCTTCGCTTAGCTGCCATTTTAGGAATGAAATTTGCGAGATAATGCTACGCCTGCAACAGATTATTCTCCCCCCGCAGTGCTCACGCGTGCAGCAAGTGCATATGCTACGTTGCTACACGTGTAGCTACATAACACACCTGCGATTTACGCTGGAATTCGAGTTTCGTGGGGCGCATTTTTCAGGAGGTCGTATCTTTTTAAAAAGTCCTTGAAATAAAGATCGCGGATAAAAAAACCCAAAAAATTACACTGTCAGATTAGATTGCTTCGATATACTTTTGAATAATACTGCAAAATGAGGATTAAGAATCTTCTGAAATGATATTCAGAAAATCAAAATTTAAAAAAAAATCATGGAATTGACAGCTGAAAAACTAATTTTTTTTTAATTAATGCATATGCTGTGTACATTTTGGAGTTTCGTTATAAGAAGCTGAATCTATTTTCTCAGGGTTGTAGGAAGAAACGTTAAGGAAACATGTGAAACTTGACGCAGCTGTTGCCACTTGTAGCCGGAAAGTTTCCCATGACGAGAATATCTCGTTTTACTTTAAAGTTTGAATCTTTCTTTTCTGGTATATTTGAAACTAAATATTCATTGACCAATCTTCCTTGATCCTGGAAACCGCGGTCCAATGTATAGATGAATAACGATCGATAATCACAGATCATTTCTCCAATTGCCAGGTTTTTTCAAATCATATCCAGCAAGGTGGTTATTTTTCAATTATTTTTATTGCGTTTAAATTTGTTTGCGGCAGAGTTCTTTCTTCATGAAGAGCCGTTGCTCTTGCGTCCTCCTCGAAGTAGTTCTTTATTCTCATCTGAAAATCTCATTTCGTTCGCAAATTGTTCGGCCAGACTTCACAACTGAGACGTGTGTAGGTATCATGACCACTCGCACGTCTGCGAGTCTGTCGAGGTCCGCCGGGTATTTCGCAAGTTATTCAAGGTGAATCCGGCGATTATCAAGGTTTGACCGCGAGGTTCTTCGGCCATAATCATTCGATGACCGCACCTCCTCGCTTTGATTATTTATTATCCGTTGTCGTTAAGAGCTAGCGGGCCACTTATTTACCTCAAACATGTCGTAAATTTATTTCTTCTCCACTCTCCTTCCTCGCGACTTAGTAAATTTTCAACAGAGATATTTTATAAAATATGGATCGCAAAAAGGGGACTAATTAAATATCTCTGAATGAAGGAGAAGTAGATATTCTATTTTTTCTTAAGCTTGTCGAATCTTTTTCGAGACTAGTTGAGCGTAGGGGCTTATAACGTGCTCTCATTCAGACCTCATTGGAAGCCAGGTAAAAGAAGTTCAATTGTGAAGAAGCGAATCGGTCGACTGGATTCTCTGTAGAGGATTCGAGGTCTCTTTCAGGTATTCAGCTTCTTTCATACAACAAGCTTTACCTTTATAGTCAGAACGAGACTATCGCGAGTGAATCCTTATTCGCTTCGACAAACTCTCTGGTTCAACATTGTGAAAATATCACGCATTTTATTACCACTGGACCTTTTTCTTTAGTTCTGAAATCAATTGTTCACCGGGATAGCGTAAAAAATTCTGAAATCTTCATTCAAGTGACTTCTTCTATTCTATCATAAATGTATACTTTATATTCTTCACACTGGACTGGGAAACTGGGATATGACTGGGAGTTTTTTGAGACCGGGAAAGGACCGTGAAATTTAGTAACATTTTCAAATTCAAAATCATTAAATTTTCAACGCATAATACCCTAAACAATTAAACATTTTCAATTTTAAAGATCACAAATTAAAAAAAATTTTAATTTTGAAAAAGCCTGCATTTAATTTTGTTGCTTGAACGTTGGAAGTAAAGTGTATCCTGAATTTCAAATTTGAAATAAATAAATTTGAGTTCTCACTTGCAGGTGATATTATTTTACTTTTCAAGGTTTATCTTCAGAGAAAGATGCATAAGACTTTATATTATGACATTAGCTCACAACTGTAATTGACAGTTTGTCTATTCTGTTGATGCAGATCTCAAATCAAGACATGGATCAGTCTTAATTGAGGAGAATCATGGGACTAATTTGAAACTTGTTTGTACAGGTTTAATTTAATTTGGCTACATTTTACTGCGTCTCAAAAAGGTCGAATATTCGACTCAAAATCAGGCTAGTTTTTTCTGTGTTTTATTTCATATTTCGAGTTTCCTTTTGGTGAAAATGATATAAATTACTGTGATAAAGGAGAGTATTGAATTGGGTCAAAGCTTGCTGACAAATCTTTTCATTCGGTTCCAGTTTGGACAGATGGATATGTTTTTCTATTTGATCCTCTGTGACCAGGGTTTTCTTGATTGGTCAGTGGCATTCTTCATTTCTTAGTGTCTAAGTCCTTCGCTTTCATCACAAGATTCAGTCTTCGCAGGAGTTCCCATGGAAACCATTGGCGCGCTCAGATAATCTTTTCACCTCCCTTTTCCCCCTTCTAGGAATATCGATTTTGTGAAAGTTCGAGGGTAGTTCCACTCGGCTTTTGATATAAAAAAGCACGATTCAACGGCGGGTCGATTCAAGAGTCGCGTACGTTTTAATGCGAGGGTGTCTTGGTAGTCAGCTGTTTCGTCGACGATGTTTGTACGAAAAATTAAATCCCATTCTGTGCGACTTGTTTTCTTTTTAAAAGGGTCTTTCTAAATGTAATTATCATGGCTTTATTTCTGTTTCATATTTTATGAACAAGTTTTGTATTCCTCTTTTTTTTTGGAATTCCATCTTCAAATGTACAAATTCTCGAACCTCAAATATAAAAACCTCAGTTTAGCATGCTTTCTCTCTATGGCCTTCTCGTCATTCTTTCTTCAGTGTTCGCGACGATTTGGCGCGCCACGTTTCCACGAAGCTAACCCAGAATATTAAAAAAAAGTCTGTCATAAAAGAAGAAAGCCTTCGCGCCGGAGGGTTTTTTGGCTTTGGTTCGTCACGAAACACCAGATCCAGAGTTATTATTATCATTCCTCGCACTCTGGACTCTCTGGAGATATTAGCGCCCGTATAATTCGCACAACTTGAACTTCGGAAATTTGTAACAGGGTGGAACATTTGTAATTAATCGACGGAATAGACGAAGAAGGCAGATTAATTGTCACGTTGTAATTAACGATAATCGCAAGCATACTGTGATAACCAGGTGCTTAGAAACCGACGCAGAAACTCCTAGATCTGGATGATTCACTGTTAGGTCAATAATTTCATGGAGAACATATGAGGGCTCTTTTCTAAAACGTGATCGATAACTCCCCTTGTCGATTGTGCGTGCGTCTGTCGTTGCAGAGATCATTTTGATTTCAGATCTCAGGGTGTTTGGCAGGGGCGGAGTGTAGGATTACGCTCTCCTCCCTTCACGGATAATTAATGGTATTTCCAAATTCGTTGCGTGATGTTTAGCAGAAGCTTCAAATACATGATGAACTCAAATAAAAGGGAACGGGAAAGTGCTCCTGGTACTTCAGAATTTCATTTGTGCTGATTGGAATGCTGCACCTCAAGTAGATAAAATAAAAATTGAAATTGTGGCACGTGATGAGCTTCAT
Source organism: Andricus quercusramuli (assembly GCA_932178445.1). Lineage (NCBI taxonomy): Eukaryota > Metazoa > Arthropoda > Insecta > Hymenoptera > Cynipidae > Andricus > Andricus quercusramuli. Next base: position 191,089 of record CAKNXH010063589.1, on the reverse strand, counting down.
GCGACATGACACATTTATCGAAAGAGAGTATGCATTATATACGTCATCTTTGCCTCGTGTTCGAGGTGTATTGAACGGAAAAACGAGTTCGGAACGCTTCGTCGCCCTCGGATCCCCACCCTCCTTGTTTCTCTCATAAGCTTTCAGGATGAGTCACGCTGAGAATGCTGAAAAAGGAGGAGTCGGCGGAGGTGGCCGGGTGAATATTGCCGTTGAACTTTCTCGACGCACTACACGAGGTCGTAATCCACCTCCTTATCAAAATATAAAAATTACGTCAAAGCGCCGACTTTAGGAAACACTTCCCTTCCTGTTGACATTCAAGAAAAACTTCCATGCAGTTTTTTTAAAATACTGACGGAAATCAATTCAAATTTTAATATTCAATCCGATATTATTCAGTTTTAAACCAACGTCTTGAATTAATGTTCTTGAACTATTAAGACTTTCAATTGAATCTAAAAACTTTCCAAGTTTTAAAGTTTGTACATTAAATTATTACATTTTAAACCGTTCTAATTAAAAATTTTGCAGTTATATTCGGGCTTTAATTTTTTAATTTTACCATTTTCAACAATTTGAGGTCAAAACTAAATAATTTTGAGTTTTCAGTCTGAAATTATTCAATTCTTATATACTATAATTTTAAACTCCGCATTCTGCACACAATGTTAGAACTGAATAATTAGATGCTTGCTTGGATTATTCCCAATTTTGAAAATTCTTTATGAACATAAATCTCGAAACAAAAGATTGATAAATCTCAAACAGGAAAGAAATGGATGTTTCTATTTGTGCTCTTTCGTTAACAATTCATGGCGAATCGATCCGGTTTATATTTGTTGCGGCGGTTTTGTGTCACTGTTCTGTAAAACCGAATGGATGCGGCGTGCTTGTCGAAGTAGTGCTATTATTGCTTTTGTAGTGTAACGTTGAATCGACGAGAATTTTTGACGTAGTAATTTGTAGACTGCAGCCTCCACATTAAGTCGAGCAGTAAGTTTATCCCTTTATAGACGCAAAGGACTGAAAGCACAAGCTCGTTTGAATAAGCGCAACAAATGTTTTATCGATTGAAATCAGGACTATAATAAAGGTCCTGGACTTTTTTGGGAGTCCCTTTCTTTCGTCTTTGGTTCACTGCTCAATGACTGAACATAAGATGTTGCTCTTCATGCGTAGCGTGAGTAGATTGTGCGCAGCGACGAGACCTAGCTATTATATAATTCACCCTTCCCTCATTTTGCCATATCTATTTTAGTTTCGGTTTCCATCGTACATGATCTTACACGCAGTTTCATCAGTTCCATATTATTCTGTAATAATGTGCAATCACGGTGAGGATTTGACCACTAACAGGGTTGCTTCAGCACTTGGAAAACCTGGAAAAATCATGGAATTTTTAGAAAATGACTGGACTTTATGTCTTTAAAAGTTTTTATGATATTTTTAGTACTTGAGAACAGATTTTAAAATTGCATCGAAAATTTGTACTTTGAAGTTCAGAATCTTAAATTTTGTAATAAAGAAAGCAAAATAAATTAATGAATAAGAGGAAATAGATATCAGTGAGCCGCGAACTGGCGTGCTTTATGATAGATTGTATTTGTCCAAGGCTCCCCTTTCGTGCAATGTGATAATAGTGATAATTTACGACGCCTTTGCTACACTTATACAACATACACACAAGAGCTGGACGTTCATTTAAATAAATGCTGTTCATGAATTCGGACCACGAGACTAACCTTGTAGGAATATCTCCGTCTCTCTTCGAATTCACTGTCTAGGTCCGACCACCGCGAATTTCGCGGAATCTGGGTCCGATCGACAAAGAGATCGGCATATTTCCTCCAGACAGAGGTTTGCTTGGCCTTTTGTCTTAATTTATTCTGCGCGATGTAGGTCATTTTGAAAAAGGAAGAATTCGCAGAAAAAAAGCTCGGATTAGATTTCATTAATATTTCAAAGTTAATTGAGATTTACTGGGATAATTCATTACGATCCTAATATCTATTATAACATTTTGAGATTCATTATTAATTTTTCATTTGAAATTGTTCAACTGAAATTTTTAGCTTTCCCGTCATTGTGTAGCTCGTCTGGTGAGCGTCGAAATACATCAGACTCTGCATGTTTCCTGCAAGTAGTGGAGAGTTCTGAAGTAGCGACCCAAATGAAATTCGTCCATGTGTTCCACACATTTTCTGAGGGTGGGCAGTGGTGTTTTATTTCCTTACATCTCTCAAAATTTTCAGAAGGGCATGGATATTTGGAATTTCAACATTTTATGTACTTAAATTTAAGGCCTTTCAAATGTAGAAAGTTCCAGTGAATTGAGTGTCCCTGAACGTGTCTCATTTCGAAAGCAAAAGTTCTTTTTGAATTCGACTGAAGTTACAATAATTACTAAGCCACTTTGAATTCCACGATAGTGCGTCCGCGATTTTCACACGATTAATATGCACTAGCCTCTCGTGAGTCAACGTCGGAGAGTCTAGCCAGTTCGTTCACACGTGTACTCCATTCTTACACAGACAAAATCCATGACGCAGCTGCAACTGCAAAATGCCGATTATAGTGATAGCGAAGTGTCTCACAAAAAAGATGATTAATAATTTAAGCAGATCGATTCGTTTTTTGAATCTTAAAATTTAAATTGATTTCCATCAATCATTTTTTATAGAAACTGCATTTATGCCAAACTATGATGAAAAAGCAATTATGAAAATATTAATCTTGAACCGTCAATATGACAAATTCATAATTCCTCTTACCGACTTTTAACGACTTATATGGTTTGTCTTTGTGCTTAACTTACATTTTACAACTAGCACTACTTTAAGCCTAAAAAATATTAAATTTGAGACGAGAAATCAATAATACCACACACCTTTTGATTTTTTAAAGTTCCACCTTTCCCCCTCATTATTCTGGAATCGTCTGAATTCTCTTTTTTAAACTTTAGGCTCTCTTGTACGCTTTTTTTCGAAGTTTCGATTAATTTTTCAAGTGTTATCACAAATAGAAACGTGTGCCATTACAAAACGAGTGCATAACTGCATACAATAATCACGGAGAAAGAAATCTCCTAATTTAGCAGAATGTTCGTAAATTTGTAGGATGGTAGCATAAAGCAGGTATTAGTAAGATAGTAGTTAAGACTGAAGCGAAGAAATATGATCGAATAAGCAGTTAAGAGCAGTAACATTTTTGTTCCTGTGTACCTTGAAAGTATAAATATTGTCACGCCTTTCATTTCATTCTCAATTCAGTAATAAAAATCCGGTGCAATTGCAGAATAGGGGCGTCACCTCTGTTTTGGCTGGAAAAAATTTTTTTTCGGCAACAAACTATTAGAATCTTTAATTGGACAATAAATGAAGCGATTTGATAAGGGAAAAGTTTTAAATTATTGTTACTTTTGTCACTACGATGTCTCAAATATGGGTCTGTCACGATATGAGACAAAAGGACGCCCTTGACTATCGATGGCAATCGAGATATGTATGTCACAAAAATAGAAAATAGATATGTAATGGTCACAAAAATAATCTTGAATAAACCCCTACCCATTTCCAACTTCTTGTGGGGGCGGGAAGGCACCCCTTAGAGTCTTCGACTGGTCACGAAAATAATGTTGGTCAAATCCCTACCCCTTTCCAACGTCCCGTCTTATCTTGTCTCAAGTGACAGCTGATGTGCGTGAAACTCTCCTTTTTTGTCGACATAATAGCTTATGTCGGCATGAAAAAATATCTAAATATATTTTGATTAATTAAAAACAATTCGATTTCAATTATTTACTGTGTTTCTGGCCGTACGGATGTTTAAAAATACCTAAACTGTGAGTTAAATATGATAATTCCGATATCGTGACAGACCCATATTTGAGATTTTTTCCAGCCAAAACTGAGGTGACGCCCATATTCTGCATCTAACCAAAAATCCTTTTTCCACAAATTTGATAATTACATTGAAAATTTTTTGAACAAACTGCTCTACCAAACGCGACGAGGTAACTCTACGCGCCCTGAACTTGGTGTGGATTTTCTCTCGTTTTAGATAATCTTTTATCACAAAGTTGGTAAGGCCGCAGCACTCTCGCTGTCAGATTGTAAGTACACAAGCGAAAAATTGTTTGACTGGCTCTGTTTTTCTCAAGTATTATTGATAAAAAAATGTTGGTAAGATAGAAATCGCGTAAGTATTACATAGCCATAAGTGAAACAGAATGAAATCCAGAAGGCCTGGGAACGATGGCGGTACCTACAGAGTGTAAATGAAAGAAGCGCGAGTAAAATGCAGTGGCACATGAGGCCTTTTAACAAAGAGGCGTCTGGAGGCGAATGATCCGCGGGGCCTCCGGGTACTCCATACGACCTCGAATTTCATCCAGGGCCGCTTCTCGATTTTCAAAGCGAGTGAGAGAGAAAGAGAATCCATACACATCGACCATGGCGAAATAGGGGAGCATTGTGATGCGGGTCCCGGAGAGAGAGAGAGAGGAGAGAGTGGAGACAGTGAAAAAGAGAAAAAACGTTAGAACGCGAGATCGAGAAGGAACGATCAGGCTCAAACCCAAAGGGTGGTCTGTTGCTCGTAGGTATGCGCCGTTTTATTTATTCTCTCTTGAACGTGGTATGTGCTCGCATGGGGGAAAATCGCCAGACAGGCTCGAATCGATATAAACGCAATACTTTTATACCTAACTTAATCCCGTAAAACAACCCCCCTGCATTGAATTTAAGACAATCTGATAAAGTGAATCAAGTTTATTTCGAATCCTACACAGAACAACTTTTTGTAGTGAAACTTATTTTGGAACAGGTGTGAATTGGAAAAAACGACCGACCGCACGGATATTTCTCTCTCTCTCTCTCTCTCTCTTACAATTATACTTTCTGTAGTCTATACTTTCTGTCTCTATTCGTGTCTCCTTTTTGTGTGGCGATTCGCAATTGCTCTAAACTCTAAAGACTCCTCTTCGATATCCCCACCACTGCAGGCTAAACAAACTATGTATATACTCTCGCTCTCTCAGCAGTCTCTTACCATGCCGTGTGTCCCCACTGCCACACATTTTTTTCTTTTTCTTAAACCTTATGTTGATAAGACGTCAGTAGAGAAACTCCGTTTTAGATAAAAAGACAGTTCCCGACATTTGTGGGGTAGGTCAGTTAGAATTTAGATGAGTCCTTTTTTCGTGTACTATAAGCTTCCAGGGAAGAAACTTTTTTTCTGAGATAAAGTATTATGATCGATTTTTAGTTCCAGAATTGATAATTTTACTGAATCTTAAATATGGACGATGAATCGCGTTGATGCAATGTGTGTCTTTTCAGGTGTCGATTAACTACTTTTTTATTGTAAACTGCGCTTAGGTCAAGAGCTAAAGTGGGCATAAAAATCCAGTGCAATTACTCTTGCCTTTTCGGGTTAAGATTGCTGTGAAGTGTAAATGCATGCTTTTATTAATGTAATATTTATATATTTATTAGCATTGGATAGTTGTAAAAGAACTTGATTAAAGCTTTTGTTCTTGCTTCCATTTATAAATCTCAAACAATTATACTCGGCCTGCATTGATGATGCTGTCTAAACTGTAATGGATCCATAACGGAACGTCTATTTCAGAACTTAACGTCAATCCGAATGGACATACTGTCACTATTATTCTGTTTAATCAATGCCGATGGTCTCACGACAGTCATGCTCATGATATTCGTAATTAGTTCAAAGCAATCTCATTTCAGACGAAGCTTATCGTCTCTTTTACATCCCGAGAATGAAAAATATAATCGCGCAGACACAATTAATGTCATCAACAGTGGGTTTAGTTTCTCTCATCTAATTCGAAGAAAGGATTCAACAATCTGTATATGAAATAAAAAATGGTAAAATAATTCAATTTTGACATTTTTGACTGAAAAATCGAGTTGGTATATCGTCGAAGTGGTCGACCACCGCTAGGAGGGAATGGGAAGGCTAGTAGTAGGTACACGGTGCGGTGTCAGTGGAGTTCAATCTTAATATAGTGTGACCCCCACTGCCATTCGCGACAGTGTTGGCGACTCACGTTGCGATGCAGCAAGCAACGTGCGTGCATTGCACCTTATCCCGCGCGCAGTTTATTTCAGAGGCACTCACTCGCGTGAGCGCACGCAAGCAAGTCGAGATTGCTTGGGCGAGTGTCATCGATCTATTTCGAGAGAGTCGGAATTTCTGGCCTTCGAAGCTCTTCTCCGTGGCCCACAGAGATCGAGCTCCTCTAGGCTCTAGCTCTATCGAGGAAGTAACACTGACATATTATCTTACCCAGAGGGGCTAATGACTTCTTTATAAACAAGTAGAATTTATTTGAATTTACTATCACTGTCTTCCTTAATTTAGTTGATTTCGCTTGAAGTCACTCGTCTGAGATAGATGACTTGGGTATGTTTCACTAGAACTAGAGACAGAAAATCTGATTCTTTTCGACTGACATTCATCTGGGACTTGAATCAGTCAGTTAAGCTTTTCAGTAAAAGCTCAAACTTGTTTTAAGCCAAAACATCTAGTTAGCTTAAGTCGTTATGTTGGCCTAATTTAAGTCAAAATATAAACTTTATTTAAGTAGAAATATAAACTTGCGTTTTATCAATATGTCTACTTAAATTCAGTTGTAATACGAGTTGTAATATGATCTTGATTTAAGTCGTGTTTGGAATAGAGTTAAAAAGAAAAATTACCTTATTTAAGCAAAATTAGCTTAATTTAAATAAATTTTGAATTTTTCCAATTTAATGTCGAGCAATTCCTGTCTCCTGATTCTCTGGGCGTGTAGCCAATCGCAGTATGTTTTTCGTAGAATCAGTAGACAAACTCGACGCTTCCACTTAGACTACTTAGAGAGATCACGTTTGTCCATTTGCAATTGTAAATTTACATAACTTGAGAGAATAATATTCTTCAATTAGAGGCGAATGTAAACTTTGAAATTTAAATAGTCCCTGTCTCTTGTCTGTTTTGAACTGAATTGAATTTTTATAATATCCAATTGAAACTGATGCATTGTATTTCAGAATACGATCTTGTTGCTAGTTATACAAAAAATCGGAAAATTTCTCAGGTTACGAAATTCCAATTGTTCTAGTGTAGATTGGTAGACTGTAGTGTAGACGTAGAAGAAAATAGAGGTAGTTTCTTCGTTGGAAGATTCGATCTAAAGATAAATTTACATCGTCGTTAAACCAGTAGTGTTATTAATAGCAGCCATTCTATGGTTAAGCCAGCTAGATAACGTTTAGTCCACTACATATTATTTCAGCAGTTTACGATGAAGATTTTCAGTGTGGCCGTATCCTCCAATTTTTATTACATTCAGCTTATTATCATTGTACATTACCATAATCAGAAGAAGTTTCAATTTACACGTCACATCGAAAAAAAAGAACGCAGGACCCAAGGGTGAAGTTTGAAACTAAATGTATCAATGAACCCCGCTGGGAAGTAAAGTCATAACATGTCAACGAACCGAAAATGACAGTACTCGAAAAAAGGAGTGTCACATGTGGGTTGAAGGTATCGCGAAAGGATTTTTTTTCACCCCCGACTTCGACCTCGAGAGCAATGATCCGGGCAAGCTCGCGAAAGAGAGAGAAAGAGTGATTAGAGAGAAAGGGAGAGTACATAGCCATAAAGCACTATGTCTCCACAGTCTACACTCGAAGGCACGAACGTTATCGGCCTTATTGGAGTTTCCTCGGATGTTCACGAGCGGCGGGTGGGGTGAGAGGAAGTCAACCGGCAGGGAAAGGGTTCCCGTATAACGCACGTAGTGGGGGGATCGGTGCCTGGCCGATGCATTGTGGGGGTGTTGGCCTTCAACTTGACGGCGCAGTTTCACTGACCTGCCTGAGAAACTCGTATACACACGCGACTCGTGCGCACGGACATACCGCCGGATAGACGGATACAGTCGAGCGACCCCGACCACCTAGTCCTACCTAAACTATAATCTAGCCTAGCCTAGTAGTAAGTAGAGGACCCAGAGGGGATGCAAAGGTACCGCTGTTTAGGAAGCAGGCCTAAACAAATTTTTAACCTTCCCTTCTCTTATGAGCGCGGGCGAAATATCCTATTCTAGAAGAGTGAGAAAATTATTGCTGATTAATTCTAGTGCTCCACAGGTAATAGTCAGTAACAGAATTATCTGATTCTTCAAGTTCAGGTGTGAACGAAACTGAAAATAAGACCCATGTCTTCTTTATTGATTACCCTTGATCGTTCTTTCCACGTAATCCGTTGTTCAGTCACACAATACTGGCACACGTCTCCTAACAGGAAGGCTCGACTCTATTCCCACGGTACGTCACACCTACGAGTGACGTTGCTAAAATCCGCAGGAGGCACTAGAGCTAGCTGGATCGATTCGATACTAGCATGCAGTTAGTTACCTATGTGGGCTTGTTCTACCATGCCACTACACTTGGTGGTGTATGTCTAGATTGTCTAGAATAGATAAATAGGTTCGTAGACACTACAAGTGCGAGCACATGTGGCTTCAACGACCCCTCTAGGAACCGATCGATTCGTGAGATCAAGTTACAACTTATAACTAGAAGCGAAATTTAAATCACTCAACGATTCGGGGAAAATCTCTTCAAGAAAAGGAGCCGAAACATCGGTTCGAGGTAATTACCATCCTTGGAAAGAGCTACGCCCACTTGCTTTTGACCGCGAGACGAAACATCACTGCCTCAGGCTGATCGGCTCTGACTTTCTTCTGTTTTTGTCCTTGCTAATTTGTGGATGCGAAAGAAAAACATAAGCTGAGAGACGAGAGTGAAATGTTTAGGAGCCCTCGGCATTAAGAGCTCTTCTTTAAAAATTTAGACTGAATGGTGCGAATTTTGCGGGGCTTCTGTATAATGCACAACGCACTGCACAATGCAAGAACGTGTTGATAATGGTTTCAAGAGAACGATTCGACGTATAAGTGCTTCATGTAAAACCAGCGCTTTTCTACTCTGCAGTTTCTCTGGAACTCGTGTTAATTTAATTGGGACGAAACTATACAACATGGTGGTTTTTGAAATTTTAATTGCCTAGATGCACTGGAATATCTGTCGACTGTCCCGAAGAATAAGTCACTAACAAAGTTTTCCGTATACAGACTGTATCAACTATATTTTACTTCCCTAAAGTGTCGTATCTCTATGTATTTTTAAATGGAGATACGACACTCTAGCCAAGCATAATGTAGTTGATACGCTCTGTTTTCGGAAAAATTGGTTAGTGACTTATTCTTCGGGACAGTCGCTGTATTAACTGGTTGGGTTCTTTGACTTTAGGATATTCCAGATAAAAAGCCGCAAAAGATAGTGGAACTTGAATCCAAAAAGACACGACAGAAATTTTATTTCGTTTCGAGCACTGCAGGCTGACAAGCAAACAGGGTCATGCTCCGATAACGTAAAAATGTTGCAAAGCTTTCTGTGGGTAGTCTTGTGTCCGGTTTTCTTTTATGCCCCGTGTTCAGGCTGCTGACGTCTTTCAGTTGCGAATGCTGAATATGTGTAAATTGCAGCATCTTAAAGCTGCCAAAAAACATGATACTATGTGTTTTTTTTTTTGAAAAAAATGTTTATGTGATTCTAGTTCAGATGAAGTGAAATATGATCATAAAATTATCCTAAGGCCAGAGGAGACTTACATATAGAGAATGTCTCATAACATTCTCGTCTCAATTGTATTCAGAATACTGATTTTTCAACTAAACATTGAGCTAATACCACCCTAACAGGGCTCGGAACGGGTTGCTTTTTAGTAATTTAGTTAGCTTTTTGATCTGCGGTTAGTAAAAAGTTACTTGTTTTATGAAAATGTTACTTTTGGTTCCATTTTTTGCTTTAGAGCTGGGAAAATTAGGGAATAACAATAAAATAATAATTAGTTCGCATGTAAAATGTATAGAAAGGGCTATCAATTGAATTTTTTTATGAATTATGAATCCTCATAAAAATTACAATTTAGCTAAAATTGCTAGTTTTTAATTTAACATTTAATTATTATGAATCCTCATAAAATTTGCAATTTAGCTAAAATTGCTAGTTTTTAATTCAACATTTAAATCTTTTTTGTTGAAATATCGAACTATGTATTATATTTCTCGATGAGCATTTATTTTCTTTATTTAAAATTCGGTTAAAAGTTAAACGATGTTTGTTAAAACTTATTATTTTTTGTTCTTGAAAATTCATCATTTTAGTCGAAAAATCGTATTTTTTGGTCGAAAATTAATCTTCTTCATTGAAAATCACCCTTTTGTTTAAAAATACATAATTTTATTTGAAAATTCATCTTTTTCGTTAGAAATGTACTTATTTTGTTAAAAATTCGCTTTTTTTGGTTGGAGATTTCCCTCTTTTCGTAGAAAATTCAACTATTTGGTTGACAGATAACTTTTTTCTCAAAAATACATATTTACTGGTTGAAAATTCAGCTGCTTTGTAAAAATTGGTCTTTTTGGTTTAAAAAATCAACAATTTGGTTGAAAAATAACCTATCTTGTTGAACAAATTTTTTTTCTCGAATGAATTCTACTTTTTTTTTATATTAAATTAAAATGTTTTTGGGTTATTACATCAACTATTACATTTTTCGTTAACAATTCATTTTTTTTAGTTAGAAAAATTCAACCATTTCTTTAAAAGTTCAACTGCTTTCTTAAACATACATTTTTGGTTGAAGATTCATATTTTTGGTGGAAACTTAGTCTTTTTTGATAAAAAATCTTCTTTTTGGTTATTTTTTCGCCACAATATTGTTACTTTTCGGTTACTTTTTTGAGAGAAGTGTGGTTACTATTTTACTATTTTTTGAAGCTTGAGCAGTTCCGAGCCCTGTCCTAATCAAACTTTTTTTTTCCTTAGGGAGACTGAGGAATTTTGCAATAAAAATAATGAGACTCCGGCGCGGTCAGTGTCGTTCAGTGGGCAGAAAGTATATAGTAGGCAGGTGAACGAGGCTCGCACGTACTTTCACGTATGGATAGGTGTGCGTGTGTGAGGGGGGGGGGGGTTTAAAAAGATGGAGAAGGTTGCCTCGTGGTCGGCTGATAAGGAGAGGGAGGGTGACCAGTGGCGGTGAAGGTGTAGGTCGGGGAACGAAGAAGGGGGCAGGGGGCGTGGGTCGTAGACAGTTGAAGGGCCGCGGCCAAGGTGAGGTGAGGCCGTGGAGCAACGAATGAAAACAGAGAGAAAGAGTGAGAGAATCAAGCGCAGGAGAAAGACCTCTAGAGAACGCGAAGCGCTTTTGCCTTTGTCTTGCGACCAGGAGCTCCGACTCGAGAAAGGAAAGTGGCACCGAAAAAGAGCAGGGTCTTCCTTTGTTACGCACTGCGAAACTGTAGACGACAAACCAGATATAGAATTCGCCCTCATGACGATCAAAGCCGATTATACTACGCTTCGATTGGTCTGCGATTGGTTCCAACGTTCGAGTTGGGCGGTCGAGATACAGACAGGTTGCTGTGCAGTTTGGTTGCGCTCAATATTATGGTACGCAAACATCATGTTCTGATGGACAACCGTGTATAATTTCTGTGGATGACAGGTTAATTTGAATCAAAGAAGTTTATCAGAATTTCTTAAAATTAAAATGAATCACGAAGAGATTAGGAAAAGAGGGTTGATCAAAAGAGATGGTATGGGGCTGGAAAGCTAGAGTCAAGAACTTGAGCAATCTGGTTAGAGTTTCCGTTTCCATCTTTCATTTTATCTGACATTTTGAAATTGTAGAAAAATTGCAAGTATCCTGGACGACGGAAATGATATTCCAAGAATGATATTCCAGAGGAATGGCATTGGTATAGTAGAAGATAGATCAGACAATTTGATTACATCAGTCACTACTTGTTCTTGCCTTCGATTAATCAATTGTTGGATCTAAGTAAGTGAGAAATCCACTTCTTGGCCATATTGTTTTTCCCAAGCCATTGTCCACTTTGACTAACCCACCGCTGTTCTTGTTTCAGTAAACCCTTTCTTTAAAAACTCGAACTGGTTGAGAATTTTTAACCTTAGGAGATGACGCTAAAGTGGTTTTAAAGGCGGTGGTCGCTCGTTACGATGGTCTTGTACTTAAGTTGCGGTCGAGTAACGTCTGCACGTTGATGCCTTGAATATCCTGCTGAAAACCAAACGACTTGAGGCTGGGTTATAATTATGTACACAAATTGACGAAGGTACAACTTTGTAATCTTGAAACAGATATAAACTTTTTTGCTCTCTAATAGTCAAATTTAAATAAGTTTATCTTCTTTTTCAATGGAAGTAGATTTCAATTTACATTTTTACAAGAGAGATTTCTTCTAATAGGTCCGTTGGAAAAATACCAAACCGACGTTTTGTTCTCTGGACTCACAAGTCGTTCAGGACGGGATGTATGATATTAAAGCAAAGGTAGAACCAATTTTAATATTGGAGCAAATTATAGGGAGTGGAGTCGACCTTGTCTACGGCTGGCGACTGTGGAAAAACGGAGCAATGGGCGACTTTCTCGTAGGTGGCGTAATGGCAGTCTGCAAACTGCCTTCTTTAAGTCCGTATCGATGTCAAGATTACGATGTCGACTGTCCCTGGAGGAATACGAAACGTCCCTGACATTGTCGCCTCATACAAGGCCCGCGACTATGAAGGAGTGCATTCAGTACAAAGATTATGTTTATATCTGCTTTTTCCGTCGAATGGATTCCTTTCTCCGCTGATTTCCTCTTTTTTATTGGTTTGATAAAGTCCGAAGTTTCATTTTCTGTCTGGGATTTCAGCAACTTTGTATCTGCAATGATTCCTCTTACGTCATGAATATCGTTTTTGTGCAAAGTCTGGCCGAATTTTCTTCTTGTGACTCCGTCTCCGAATGATCGTAAACGCAACCACGACAAATGTGTCGATTTGAACTCACTGCGTTAAAATTGCTGGAAATGAAAGTTAATCCAAGGTATATGTAGAATCAATGGGTTGTGCTTATCAGATAGCAAAATGATAAGAAAACGTCGGCTATTCAAGGTCACAGGACACAGTTTAGTTTAAATCCTTTTCGGCCTAGTATTAAGATTTGTCTTGAATATCGAAAAAAGTGTGAAAGTTAGAAAGAAAATTGAACAGAAATTATCATCTTTAAGACCATGTTAGTGCTCGCCTCTCGCGACAAATAGCTTTGTTAAAATAATTATATCGGGCGTCGATGTAACGCCCGAGGGTCGTCTATCGCGGATCGTTAAGTCACGATCGCGAGAAACAAGAGCAAAGAAAGTACTAATGAGATTGTGCGTCGAAAGGAGAGATAGAGAAAGAAGTATTGAGGGAGGTTCCAGGGAGTGAGTGAGCGGGGGGGGGGGGGCTGGTATGCGAATCTTCAAGTTCTCTGCTCTCGCGACAAGAGCGTCGGAGAGAGTGAACCAAACGAAAGGAAGCCAGAGTGCAAGGAAGATAGAGCAGGGATAGTGGGAACAGAGATAGAGTAGAGGCGAGTAGGAGTGAGAGAAAGAGAGGGCGAGGAGTGGTTCACCTGCATTGCTAGCATTGCGCGGACTCAAGGCCAGAGAGTCTGCGAGAACGAGAGGACCAGACCGGGTCGGGACTCGGGACATCCATCCTTCCAGTTTCCTGCACCCTGCTCTCTTTCTCTCTCTTGAGTAGTCCCTCTCTCGTTCTTCCTTCTCCGCAACTTTCCGGCAAGACTCTGTTGCAAACTAGCGAATTCAATGCAAGTTCCTTGGAATTTCCGATATTGAATACTGAACGACCAAATCAGATTTAGTGTTAATTCAAGTTAAGTCTTGACTACAATTTTAGAAATAGTCTCTTTCTAGACTCTAAGAGTGTCTAGTCTAGACTCTAGAGTCTACTCCCTTAAACTTTACCACCTCAAAGAATTATGTTTCTAACTGATTTATTTTTCTGATTCCAGGTTGCAAGATCAAAGCACTTCGTGCAAAAACCAACACCTACATCAAAACACCAGTCCGCGGAGAGGAACCAGTGTTCGTGGTGACTGGAAGGAAGGAAGACGTTGCAAAGGCAAAACGCGAGATCCTCTCAGCAGCAGAGCACTTCTCCCAGATCCGTGCCTCGCGGAAGAGTTCTCTGGGCGCCCTTCTTGGAGCACCACCAGGCCCACCAGCGTCTGTTCCTGGCCACGTGACTATTCAGGTGCGAGTACCCTACAGAGTCGTTGGCTTGGTAGTAGGTCCGAAAGGCGCCACAATCAAAAGGATCCAACACCAAACACATACTTACATCGTGACTCCTAGTCGCGACAAGGAGCCAGTATTTGAGGTAACCGGACTCCCCGAAAGTGTTGAAGCAGCAAAGCGTGAAATCGAAGCACACATCGCTTTGAGAACTGGAACTGGACCAGGTATTGAAGAAGCAGATCTATTGGGTGCTCTCTGTCGCGGAGGATTGGGATCTATTCTTGGATGTCTAGATCCCCCAGGTTCGAATGGATCCAACGGCTCCAGCGGTGCTTTCTCCAGCAGTGGAAGCTGCTCCAGTTCATCCAGCAGCTCCGGAGCGCCCGGTCTTAATGATCTTGTTGCCATTTGGGGAGCTGGTCTCGAAAGAGATGAGGGCCTCGGCGAGTCGCCTTCTTTTGAATCTCAGGCCGTTTCATCATCTTCTATCTGGTCTTTTCCTGGAGTAGCTCTTCCATCGAGACCTTCTCCTCCAGCATCAGCGAGCCCAGCATCTCCAACTGATTCTCTCCTGGGTGGTGGAAGCACAGTTCGGCGGGATTGTGTCGTCTGCAATGACAAAGAAATCAACGCAGCTCTTGTTCCCTGTGGCCACAATCTTTTCTGTCTCGACTGCGGAAATCGAGTTTGTGAAAGCTCAGATCCAAGCTGCCCGGTTTGTTCGAGGCCCGTGCTTCAAGCGCTGCGTATACTTTCTTAAAAAAACGCGCTCTCCGGAAACGGAGAATGAGGAGGAGGTGGAGTAGGAGGAGCAAGGAGAAAATAGAGGACTGATCTTGTCGACGAAATGAGAGCGAAGATGGCCAAGGACGTGTGTCCGTGACGATCGTCTCGTTTGTGTTCCAGCGCGAGGAAGAGGCTGGGACTGATCGTCACGGACAACGAGGATCGTCGAGGGACGACGACAACTTCTAGACTTTAGAAAGAGACGCGCACAAGTTTAAATTCCACTGCTGCTGCTGCCAACATTTACCTTTTATCCGGGAATAACTATACGATTCTTCGCATCGCTCATGTTCCCGCCAACCGGATACAACGAATCGATTTAAAAGTTTTAATCGCCCTACGTAGGTGTCACTCGCTGGTATGCCCCTTAAACAACTGATGTATCCGTGGTTTTTTGATCCGAGAGCTAAAATGCGAGCCAAGTCGTGTTTCGGTGGCTGTAAAAGTTTTGGACAAGTCCAGAAATTCGATAAAAGTCGCGACTCTCTTACATTTTAGGTCTCGAAATTCCACGTGGTCAGGAAGTTTAGCGCGATCACCGCGACAGGTGAAAAAATCCCCTCTTAAGCCAAATTCTCGAATGATAAAATTATTTCGAAATGTCGCGTTGGTCGCGAGGCGGCAGCGAAGAGTTATTAGAAGGGTATTTAGACTGGCGAAGAAGTAAGTGTAACTAGGGAGCATCGTGATTCGCCATCGAGTATAAGCCAGTAGAACTCGGCACTCGTTCCACCCGCCATCCCTCGCATAGAGTATTATCTTACCTTTATATAAGCGACACAGCAATTGAAATAATAATAATAATATATATTCTATAAATATAAACATAAATATATTATATATATATATATATATATAAATATATGATGATATTTTATCGAGGAGATTTAGATTTTGTATTTTTCGCGCGTACGCCGACGGGACGACGGGCGGGAAACGAGTCGCCGGATGTGGCGCGTATTTGCGCGAAGATTCGACAAATTTTTTGAATGATATTGAAATAGTAAGGGGGCTGGCGTGAGCTGGGCGAAATGGCGAATCACGGAGCGGCGGTCCCGCAATTGTATTCTTGAACTAGTACTAATCGAGTAATAACTAATCCTTAACTAACGATATACCTTTCGAGTAGGGATCGTCGACGCATGTAAGCTTTTATTTCGAGAGACGTATTATATTATATCACATATGCTATATTATATATATATATATAAATATCACATATTAATATCGCAACTCAGCCGCGTTCGGGATTTACGGAGGGCGGGGATCCCGCTCGAACCTCCATCCTCTCGTGAATTCCGTGGACCTGACTCGCGAGCCGCGAAGCTCGTCGGTGAATTTCCAAAATTATTATCCGCCCGAGCAATCGATTGGCATGCGAGCCCCGTCCAACCACGGTGGCGTGTTTTTTTAAAAATTGTGTTATCGCTGTAAAAAAGCTGGGTTACTATCCAACTCTTAATCACCCGCGTTTATCCAAGGCGATTAAAGGCTGAAAAAATGAAGAAAAACGGGAGATGAGAGAACGAGTCAGAATTTGCGGGCTCGATTTCTCGCGTTTTTCGAAAAATTTCTTGTGTTCGCTTTTCGTTTCGTTGATTCGTTTCTCTATTTAAAATTCTTGGTCTCGTAAATCGTTGCCATTACGAAGATATGCTCAAATCATCGCAGCTAAGACATTCGTTTTGTAGAACGGCCACTTAGAAGGAACAAGGAGAACGATTTCGTTTCGAGGTTTCGTTCCTTTCCAACGTGGCATCCTCAACGTTCTTCTTGACTCTTCCATCTGTCGCGTTCTCACAAGCATTTACACGCATTCATGAAAACAATCATAATACACACTCGCGTAAAAAATAACACACACACGCACACACACACACACACACACACACACTCATAAAATACAATCACGCGATTTTTATTTTGGCGATGTCGCGCCGGTCATGTAAGAAGATGCACTGCACTTACATTATACATATAAATATATATATATATATATATAAATAATATTATAAAACGATGCTCGAGAGAGGTTTATTATATTTTAGTTCGAGGCAAAGTGAATTCTATATTTTTTCTATGTTAAGTATAAACAAAAAAACATGAAACGGTGATGACATACATATATATTATATATTTATAGGTATTCTCTTTAGCATCCACGTTCTGAATTTAAAACTAAAAAAAAACGTACCGCGTAATACGGCGGAATATTATAAAAAATACATATATATGTAGATCAAGCGGATAATATGTCATTCACTTCAATATAAGTCTGATCGAAATCACTGGGGATTTAAAGATGAATTTGAAACAAGTATGAAAAATGGGTGAGAGACGTAAAGAAAAAAGACGATGAAATTATAGCTAGGTGTGTGAGGGGGGGGGGGGGTGTACGGGGATTTAAAGGATAGAGGACAGTTTTTAGCAAAAAAAGATTTAGACGATCGATGAAGATTCTTAAATACGTAGATATATAAGGATTATAATATATAAATATATGAAAATAAATATTATAGCAACAGGGAGGGAAAAGAGAAAATGCTAGTAATCTATTATTCTATGGCGATTTGCGCTCGAGAGTTTTTACGTATAAAAGTAAATTAATGATGTGAAAAAGACGACTTTGAGGCGTACAGGGCGATTGCCGACTCCAAAGGGTTCACGAAATATAGTTTCTCGAATCATTCGAGAAACTTGGAGAGATTGTGAGCCTGAATGTGAATGCTTTTACCCGCCAACTGAGACCCCAGCTTCGAATTCAGGTGTTTCGGGCCGTTAGAAATCTTTGCAACGGAAAATCAGGGGCGATCCCCTTACCATAAAAATAACCGTCATTTCGAATGAGCATTTGATCTCTGAACTATAAGATCATTTTGCAAAGACTTTGAGAATTAGAGTGCTACCGTTCGTCAAGCGTCACAATCGATAATTCATGTCATAGTTAATTTGTTTTAAATCTCTTTGCAGCACTTTTTAGGGGTTGGAGCTCTCGTTCTAAATTCTAAAACCAGTGAAGTCATTGAAATTATTTTTCGACGGTTTGAGGGATGATGGTGGGAGCTTCATTAATCAGTCTTATTTTTTTCGTTGCAAGAGTCGATGCCGCACCCCTGAAGTTTATCCTTTAATCTTTGAAGCGAGGGGTCAAAAACTGGGCTAGCATACTCTTGGAAAATACACCCTAGATTGCTCAGTTTTTACTTACGCAGACCACAGAGACGAGTATTTATGTATTAACGTAACGTGGCTAAGATTTTAACGAACAGTTACGATAATACTTCTAATTATAATAGCTACAATTAAATATTCTAGATTAATGTATTAAATAAAGCGTAAATGAACATAATAGCCATTGGCTGTGACCGATAACTGCCATTTTCGTAGAAAAAAAATAAATAAAAAGAGTCTTAAATAATTCACACGCGAGCTAACGCTGACGTGATTTGACGGACGGATGAAAGAATGCGATTTTGAAAAAGAAAAAAGGTAATCGCGTGAGTTCGTTGCAATGAGGGTCTTGAGAGATTTCGAGAGTGAGAAAAAAAGAGCAGGTGTTAGGCCCCCTTGTCCCCCCCAATTCCAAAAACCCCTCCTTGTGAGACGAATGACGAATAGAGGATTAGGATGTGAACACACGACGATACATATCTCAAAGAATAATAATTAAACTTAAGAAAATCATAGAGAGTTATGGAGAATAGAGATAAAGTATAGGTTAACGTGAGCTATACATAATTCATAGAGACGATCGTTGTTGCTTAATTTAACTGTATTACTATGTTATTATATTCTATTGTATAGGTATATATATATAAATATCATTATTATCATTTGATAGCATATGGTTATTATAATTGTGTTATACGCCTAGGATTTTTGCTTGTTCAGATTTCCAAGTCTCAATCACGAGATTCATTCGCCGATTCTCTCTTCTTCGGTCCTTGATTCGCACAATAATCTCGAGAGAAAAAAAATAATATCAAGTAATTTTTCCTTTCACTTTTTAGATTCAGATTTTGTTCTTGAACTCGATTTCGTTCGCGTATTTAAGCTAGACCGAGTAGTGATTGATGAGTGAGAACGTTTCGAGATATATCTAATATATATTATATATTCTATACGTTTGTACATTGTAACTTTATATTATATATATGCGAATATAATTATGCGAGCGTAATCGATACTGAAACTCTATATAGATGCGTAATGCTTGACGCGATTTTTTCAATACAATTAATCTCCTTTGGATTAATTACTTAATTAATTAATTACTTACCTACTGGATTACTTAAAAATGAAACCCGTAGCTGTCCGTAATCAAGTTTAACGAGACGATATCTGGTAGCCATCTAAATAGATGTACTTCTATATATCTTCTCCAGAGTCAGAGTCGTAGCGGAATCCGGATCGGTATTGTCGTTACTACCTAATCGATGTAATAATTGTATTGATAACCGCTCTATATTATGACCAGTACTATTGTTAGGCCGTTTCGCGAGGTTCAGCGCGGCTACGAGCAGCTCTCAGCCCACAAACTCGATCTCAGATGCGAATGAATGCCTCGAACGATATTTTTCCTCTTAATCTTTGGTTTCTTGCGATAACACTTTAAAATTTATTTTTTGAACATTAAGGAGAAATTCTTATATTGCGAAACAGATTCAGATTTTATAGAAGCTTTAAGAAATGAGATTTAAATACCAACTTTTTAAATTGTAGATTCCTATTAACAATATTTACCAATATTGGGATGGTTCTAATCTATGCTAAAAATATGCTTATGAGTAATTGTAGATTTTTAGCATTCATCTCAAAAAACTTCCATGCGTTTCTTAAAATTTGATATTTGTTCTATTCGCAATCGATAACAAATCTCCATAGTAAATCCGAAAAAGATCAAACCGATTTGGAATGTGTAATAATTTATCCCAAAATCCTGTGACTTGAGCACTTTTATCCAAATGAAAATAATGGATACTGATTCAATTTTGATTTTCATA
Organism: Andricus quercusramuli; assembly: GCA_932178445.1. NCBI lineage: Eukaryota > Metazoa > Arthropoda > Insecta > Hymenoptera > Cynipidae > Andricus > Andricus quercusramuli. Next base: position 171,121 of record CAKNXH010063589.1, on the reverse strand, counting down.
CAAAGATTAAAATTCCATCATATCCATTGGAGTAGAAATATTTCAAGTAAAAAAATAACAGGAAAGGTCTCTTTTTCGGAAAAATGAATCTTCAAAAAGAAAAATGAAGTGATCGCACTTTTTGTTCCTTCAAGAGGTTTTCCTTTGCATATATTTCTCAGTTTTGCTAACTTTAGAATTAGCATTAGTCAGGTTTGGGTCTAGGATTCAAAGAAGGGGAGAATTCCTGCTCCGGGTGTGCGAGTGAGTGTGAAACCAAGTTTAAGAACCCTAGCGAGAGGCAATTGCCCGAATAACTAGAGAATCAGTATTTCAAGATGTAATTATTATCGTAATATTAAATACGAAAGGGATGTGTATTTTGACTTGACAGGAGAGAAAACTGGAAAAACCTAACGTGCGTGAAAAAAGCAAAACATAGGGATGTTCGTGGGAATAGCCGGTTACAAAATAGTGAGACAAAGAACTTGGATGTGAATGACTCCAGGGGTTGAGGGGCGGGTGGGATTTTGAAAAATAGAGTGCGAGATAGTTTTTGCCCCGACTGATAAAATAGAAGAATCGAGAGGTATCCATTGTGAGTGTTAAAAGTAACGTGCTAATATTTTTGGTGTGGGGGGGGGGGGGGTTAACCCAGACAAAATACGGAATTATAACTGAAATTTTTCTTTTGTTTTGACGAAACAATAAAACAGAGAGAGAGAGAGAAACACTTAGCAATTATAACGAAAAAAATATATATATTATGTGACACGCATTATTATAGTTATGATTATTATGATTATTATTATATTGAATGTTGTGCGTAGTGTTTTTTTTTTCGAGAGCCCCGGCTGCGGTTCAAAGATGACGAGCGCAGGCGGCGATGAAAAGTAATTAATTAATATATGTAGCGAAGATATTTTATATTTGACATTTTATCGCATTTATTATTAATATTATTATTGCTATTGTCGACGTCGATATTATTGATATTCATTATGAGTAATGATTATTATTATTATAATTATTATTATTGTAGCGTGACAACCAGCGAGCAGTAGTAGGCCTCGCGTCATTGCCAGTGATTCTCAATTTTCCTAATCATACTCAGTGATCCTCAATCGCGAAAACAAAGATACTTGGGAATAACGTAAAAAAACGCTTCTCGCATGATACGTGTTTTTTTTCTCCACGTGTATATAATTTATGGCTAACGTCACCCTCGTATAGCTCTCGCGACTGCGTTTTCCCGACTGACTGAAGGAAATCGGAGAAACTTTTTTTAAAAAAGAGAAAATTTTCGATATTAAAAACAACCGGGATATAACTCCACACTCCCCTGGGTCACTTAGATTTTTAAGAGTTGAGCCCAAGGACCAACGGTTGATATTTACAATGTTTATTAGCTGAACAAATTTTATTAATTTAACATTAATTTAAAGTAGCAAATTTGTTTTAGGTTGCAGAGTGAAAAGTATAATTTTTAATTTTTATCGAAGAATTTGTCCCAGACGAGTTTGAAAAAATCATGATTTGCAAAAACGCGCATCGTCTCTCCCGTTAAAACGGGATTATTTTTGTGAAGCTTCTTTTTTTTCCTTTTGTGATTTCAAGCGCAACGCACGTCCCTTGGACAGACCGACTGACCTATTGCATTTATATGATACGCACTCTTTTAAAAATGAAAGAAAGAAGGGAAAAAATAAAATCGATATTATCGTGATTGTCGTCGAGATTTTTGATAGTCAAGTATCCTCTTCGCCTCAGAGAAATTGTGTATTTGGGCATTACCGCGCTGATTGATAATTAGTATAAAGACGCGGGAGAGACGCCACACGTACGTCCGCCTAGAGTTGGACGGATGAAGAAGACCGATTTTCTGACCGATTTGACGTAAACTGTTAAGAACATAATATATTACGATGCCTCAGTATCTGTACTCATACCTACTTATCTGTCTTGCTCTCGAATCGGACGAGTAAAAAAAGATAAAAGGAAAATAAATATACGCATGACTCGACGGCACACAGCACACGCAGCATCGTTTGCTATTTACGATTATTACGATTATTACGATTATTACGATTATCACACTTTTAGCTGTAGCGAACGCCATGACCGAGAGAGAAAGAGAGAATGCGTGTTGCGAGAGATACTATATATTATTCGTGTGTGAGAGTATGAACAGTAAGAGAGAAAACAAAAAATTGCGAGGTTATTATTTTCTATATTTTTTTATGTAATTTTACGGACATGCGATAATATATTACGACTATTATTAATATTATTATTATGAATATTTTAATATATAATATGATTTTAATATAATGTGCACTTATATATTTTCTTCCCTATGTTTTGTGTCTGGTTGTGTACGCTTTGTGTTTGATTTGTTGTTGTGTTGTTGCTGCTGCTGTCGATGCCACAGACTTTCATTTTGGAGGACTTTCTCTTTTTTCGTTCATTTTTTAAATTATTTTTTTAATTTGCTTTTTTTCCTTGAAGTGTAAGTAACGCACGAGTAAGATGTCGCGCTGAACGACGAAATCAAACACGCAAGACATGACAACCCGACTGCCCTATGTTAAATACGCTATACGCTATTTCTTTACGAGTATACTGCTATAATTATATCGCTATTATTACTGCTACTACTTATTCGCTACTTTTACTGCGGCTGAAATTCAGTGTGGCATGTATATTATATTCAGGCATATAATATATAGAACACATACCTGTCCAAAAATCAAAATGCATGCATGACGTTCGTTCTCGTTCGATAGTGTCTGACAAATTATTTTTTTACGCATCGTTTTTTATTTATCATTCTCAAAAAGTTAAAAAGGACTGATACAGATTCGAATTCATGAGGTTCAGATTCATTAGATTCAAATTCATTAGCTTTAAATGCATTTGATTAAGATTCGTTAGATCCATTTCTACACACGTGAACGTGAACGTTTCATTTATTATTATGATGATGATGATCATTATTATTATTATTATTATTATTATTATTATTAACGTCATCCGCATCGTCATTAAATACAACTATGTTCATTATCGATAATATTCTATTTTAATTGTTTATTTTTGTACGAAACGAGTCTTATTTTATTGTAACAAACTCCGAGCTTTCTTCTTTTGTATGTAGTACCGATAACTGATCCGACTGCGATGAAAGACACGTGCTCTGCCAATTAATTCCTGAAATTATTACGGTAGGGTTGGAGGTTCAGAAACGAAAAAAGAATGTTGGTTGGTTTATTATGATATAAGTATTTCTACGAAATGGTACCAAATATTTTATTAAAAAGAAAAGAGAAACGCCAAGATACAATACACACACTGAGAAAAATTGTAATAAAATGTTACGTAATTTTTATACATGACTCTTAATTTCTCTTCTCATTTTTTTAACACACTGACTGCTGCTTCCCTTAATTTTGCGAAATTCCAAATTAATTTTGAATTAGATTATGTTATTGATTTTTGCTCTCATTTCTACTAAATTTCTATATTGATCGCTAATTTTTAATTTCAATATTCAGTTCCAATTTTCATTTACTATTTATTTTTAGTTCATTTAGTAAGCTTTAATTCTTAAGTTAGTTTCTTAAGTTGAGTGACTTGCTGTCTAAATTTATCGCAGGGAATCAACTGGTAAGTTTATAATTTATGTTTCTTTTTCTTTAATTGTTAAGTTTTATTTCAATTACAGCTCTTGGATTTTTTATATTTTGAAATTTTGTTAAGATTTTTAATTCCATTCTGATATAAGTAAGACAAACTCTAATTGACTTACGACTATCAAATTTGGCATCAGCTTGAAATGCATGCATTAGCTTCTTCTTAATTACATTAATATTATTTCTCCATATCCATTTCAGAACACTGACACAAAATTAATTAAAATAATGAATGTTGAATGTGTAAGTAGTTTATATTTGGTTTTCAAACTATGGGGGATAAGTTCAGTCTTTTGTCGCCTGGCGGATAAATTATTGGTTTTGTCAATTTATAACGTTCAACTATTACCGCATAGATATTCATTTGCAACAAATGAGGTTTTTAATAACTCCCGATATTTAATGAGTTTTGTATCTTTATGAATCTGACCTGAAAATATCAAGAATTTAAACGTTCGAATCCGAAGGCTTTCCAGTTTTTGTTTTAAATTCCAAGGCTTCTAAATTTGCATTCTTTTCCATTTCATAAATCTTCCAAATATGAATTTTCTTCCAGGTTTGAAGGCTTTTCAATATTGGATTTTGTTCGAATGCAAAGAATTTTAATTTTGAAGTAATCTAGAAAATGATTGAGAAAACTTGAAATTAATGAAGATTCTTAAACCTGTCACTATTAATGGTGAATTATAAATAGTAATAATTATTATACTATGGCCATTACACTTATTCAGTGATTGGTTCTGGTTTAGAAGGAAATAGAGTGAAAACCTCAAATTGGGGGGTAGTTTTCGAATCCACCGACCGATGACCGTAGTCGCTAAGCGATCACGTGACTCGGTCGGTGAACGCATGGATGAGCGCGAGCAAGCGAGCCGCTGCAAGGGCTGTTGCCCGTTGGGATGGCAACGTCGCATTGCAGCGTTGGGGTTGCGGTCGATGCCGTCGGGGGCGAGAGGGTGTCGCGAGGGTGGTGGGTGTTAGTCGTCGTCCGAGGTGCTTTCCAGCAGTGCCGGCTCCGAAAGGAGAACCAGGGTGCCCTAGAGTTCGGCAACCTGTCATTGCACCAATGTACCACTGTACTCACAATGTCTTCAAACTCTTTCGAAATTTCAGGCGTATTTACGCTTGGAAATAAACTGAAATCCATCCCAAATTGAAGACACTTTTGAGACACCAGTACTGAAATTTAAGTCGCTATAGCTGAGTTGCCTAAAATTTGCCTCGAATTTGAGCTAGAGGCAACTGATTTTCTATTAGATGGGGCTGATTTCCAGTCCATGGCAACTGGTTTTTACTTCCAACTAATTAAATTTCAAGTATCCGTATCTGAATTTTCATAAAATTACCTAAAATTCATCTGCCAACAAGTGAAATTCCAATTACTATAACTGGAAAGCTTTTAGTTACATTTTTCTCGAAAATCTGCCAAAAATTTCCAACAGTCTTCATTTATTTTATCCCCCTTGGCACCTCCACCGCCAGCTTTTTCGGATTTTAGCTCTCTTTCTCTCGCTCTTTCTCTGGATTCATTTCTCTTTTTTACTCTCACAGTTTCTCTCTCTTTCCCATTTAGTCTTTCTCTCTTTATACTAAATCGATACGTTTCTCGTACGAGTGGTATATAGATACGCATAGGCATGCTCACCGTTAAAGTTGTGGCAAATCTAAATGCTTATATAGAGGGGGAGGGGTTGAAAATAATCCCTTTCCGCTGACAGAGTCTGGAGACTTCAATTTCCACCCCTCGTTCCGTCCTGACCGTTTCTTCACATTAGGGGATGTTATTTTCACTGGGGTCGTTAAAACCTTTCGTACGTTGGGCGAGATCAGGGTTGCCAACTTCAATCAAGAGACAAATTCTCTTGCAAAATTTAGAAAATTATCCTTCCATTTTTCGGATAAAATTTCCAATCTGCATACTGTTTTAATATTTGTATAAGTTACAGAATATTTATAGATTCTCCATCAAAATAAAATCTTCAAATATCGAATCACCCATCCGCTTAAGTAGGACACCATCTTGGATTCCAAAATTCTGAATACAAAAAATGTGAATAATAATCTTGGCCCTATAAATAATCCCAGTGGAAATTAGTAATCCATACCAATATTTACAGCAAATTATTTCTTTAAAAAAGCGTTTTAATATCTTAAACAATCTCTATCTCGAGGGGACAAATAGTTCTTGAATGGATCGATTATCACAACTTCCTATCAGATTTTCTCTTTTTTTTTAATCCATGGCTGCCACATAGACATTAATGTCACTTTCTTGAGGGAGTTTTAATCTCATCTGAAAAAAGAAGAAAATCGAAGAGTAAAGGTTTATTTAGTTTGCATTGAAATGAATTAAAATGTGCACAAAAAGTTGTCTGAATACTCCTGGTTTTAAAATTGATTCTAGTAATTGTGAGCTTGGTACTCGAATTTAATCCTAATAGGATTTCATGAAAACTTGTAAACGTGAGTCCATACAATTTTTTACAATTTCTTGAAGTATATTACGCGGTTGCAGCCTGGAAAATTTAAACTTTAAAGGTCGGGTCGGGTGATAATGGAATTGATCTTTGGCGGCGTTCGCAGTTATTCAATTTTTTTCCAAAGACCAGAGACTGACAGACTCAGCGGTCAAAAATGAAATGGTCCGTTTTACCTGGCAGTGATCTGATATGTCTAGGGATATTTTTCAAAAGTTTTCCTGCTGATTGATAGGTGCAAAAGGGTATTTCGAGTAACGGCCAAGACGCCTCGTTTCATTCGTTTTACCCTACGAATGTCGATGCCAAAATGTAACGGGAATCAATCGTTAGGGCTTGGAAGACATTCGATCGATTGTCGTGTGGAAACTTGGATCGGTGTAATGGCATCGAAACTTCCTTCAGAGGACATTTTGTGTCGAACAAGCCGGAGTCTGTTGTCCCTTCTCTGAAACAAAGTTTCTTCCACCAGGAACGTTAAATTATACGTGCAGCGTTTGTCAAGCACAGGACAGAACTTCGAGAAGTTCAGATCTTTGAATTGATAGGGGATAGAGAAGATACTTTTTAGGAACAATTATTTTTTCTTTATTCACTAAGTACTTTTATTACATTTAATTCCTCGTTTATTTTTTATTATTTCAGTTACAAAACATCGTCAAATATGAACTCTTTAACACAGTAAAAAATAATACTGAAAAATTTGCACACCTGAGGTTCCGAACTGTATTTAAAATTCAAATTCGATTTTTAGTCTTTTTTTCTTTTTTAATGTGAAAGCTTCTAAATTACACAGGAAAAAAAGAATACTTAAAATTGTTACAAATTAAAATTGGATTGGATTAAATTTAGTAAAATTTGTCTGATTTAGTTGAAATTGGACTAATTTCCGGCACTGATTACCTGAATTTCATAATTCAGTCTCAAATTCAGAAAAATTTTACTGAATTTCATTCAATCCGTTCTAAGATGTAACCATTTAAATTGCTCTTTTTTCTTGTGATAATGAAGTGATATTAAAATATGTGTGACAGAACATAAATAATTTGAGTGGTGAATTAATCGTTTCTGCGTGGAGGGAGTGTTGCTAAGGTCTGGAGGGCCAGACGGGGGGCTGTTTCTACTGAAACATCGCTTCGTTCTGGGCGAAAACAAGAGGTGGCCAAACGCTTCAGTAGAAACAGCCATTTACACTGACTCACCGTCAAGCAATATCACACCCCAACCCGAGACAGTGGCGTAGTCAGCATTTATTCTTGAGGTTTACTTCAGCATTCAGAAGAGTAGCATAACTTTTAATAAAATGCCCATAAAAGGACACTTATTTACATATTATGGCACTTACTGTTGTGCTGCAGTTCATACTCAAAGTTGATAGGTATAATCTGAATAAGTGCAGACTAGAATGTAAATCATAATCTTGCAATATTTCATCATTAAATCAGATTTAAACATTGTTTTCTGTTATTACTTCGAAATAAAACTAAAAGTGGTAACATTGAAACTTCATTATTGTTAAATTCCTCATTGTATTCTAGATATTACTTTCTATGTTGTTTCTACATTCTTTGCATTCTTATTATATTCGTTAATAAATATTTATTAGTATTTCTGAATAATATTTTTTACTGACGAGTGTAGCAAAAGTATCAATTGACTTGATTTTTGACCAAAAAATGTCGTACAAGCTTCGTTTCGAATTATTTCTATTGCTTTGGAAAATTGGGTTTCGTTTTCTCACTCTCTTTTGAAATTAAAGAACTACTTTGCTATACTAGGTTAGGAAAACACTGCTGGCTGAGACTGTTTTTAACCAGTGCTGAATTTTTCGGCTCTCTTCTCTTTTTTCTATTTTCTCGAGTCTCTTCACTCTCCCTCTTTTATCATTTGCTCTCTCTTTCTCGTGCTCTGTCTCTATCACTTACTCTCCACTCTCTCGGTCGATAATTCGTGAGGGTCGCGGCAGAGACGCGGCGACGCCCTGCTCAGCCACCCCCTCCCCATATCAGAGGTGCTCAACCTCATTTTGTCTCTACATATGTATAAAATGCTACTAATTAGCCACAAAAAGTCGCTTGCACGTCAGAGAGAAAGGTCAATTTTTTGCATTCGAATGGGAGCGGTATTTCGAAGTTCGTAATTGGAAAAGTTTGAGTTGAAATATAAATTTGGCAGTCCTGAAAACTGACGAAAAAAAAATGTTTGAGAAGCTTCAAATTGGAAAGAAATACAAAACGTTTGACATTAGAATTTGAATCTAATTGCAATTTGAAAGCTTTTAAGTTAGAATGATCAGTGGGGGATTACATTGACCCTCAATTTGAATTAACATTTTCAAACAAATTCTAATGAGGAATTTATTTTTTAAATCTCTTGTATTTTCAAAACTGTACTTTCGATATTAAGATAAATATAAATTCAAAACCTTTGCATTTGAAAAGCATTCAAATTTTAATGTCTCCAATTTATATATTGCAATTGAATGACTTTTGACTGCGAAAAATTCTAATTCTGAAGAATTTAAATTTAAAAGCCTTTTAATTTGTGAGCAATTGAATATTTATGGAAAGAAATTGAAAATGAATGTCAGTTTCAAAACAAACCAACATGAACGCCTTGAATTTGGAATTAAATTCAAACATGAAATCATTCGTATTCAGAAGAAATCAAATTTTGAACCCCTTAGAATTCCAATGCAAAATTTGGATTTTTACCAAACTTGAAATCGTGAAAATTTTAGTTTATTCCAAGCATCTAAATACTGAATATTTATCAATATTCTGTATTTAGACTGAATTTATAATATTTTTAAATGCAGTAGCGTTGAAATTACAAATAATGACATGATTATTAGCTACTACCTAGTTTTAAACGCTTTTCAAATTGAGCGTTGAGAGACAATTTTCGGAGCTAGATAGATAAAATTTTTCCAAAAAATGAAATTATAATTATAACCCTTATTCTAAAAGGGAAAAATAATGTTTACGTATTTATTCCTGATCCTCCAATCATCAGAAAAATTTGTAGGTTACAATCATTTGATCAACTAATTATTTTCAACTAGAGGCATGATGCATGGTACATTATACGTGGATATTGAAATTAATCAAATTGATTTTGAATTTATATTTTTTATATCTACATTTAAGAACAAAACTTTGTGACTTTTACTTTTGAATCTACTTAATTTTGACGAAGGACCATTTACAATAGGGGCAAAGCTACTATGAAAGGACATAAGGGGAGGATATTTTGATACTAATAAAGAAAAAAATCATAGATTTAGCAAAATCGAGTGGACTAAGGGCCGGTATTAGTTTGTAAGAAAAAGAGTCTGTTACAAATTCTCAAAGGCTCAAAGTTTTGGAAGAAGAAAAATATGAGGTTCCCTCATTAACTCCTGGAGTGTGCGAATACAGGGTGAATCTCTTACCGATTATCGATGAAAGATATACTCGCAATATTGATGGGTGCAATATTTATTTATTAAATTCCTATTTTTATAATTTATTGTAATTAGATAATAACAGTGTGCCTATTACTGCCGAACAGCTAATTTTGTACTACTGTAATTTATTTTTCGTGAACTTAATTTAATTATAGTTCAATATAGTTATAGTTCAATTGAACCGAAAAAATTGTTTGGTTCGGACAGCAAAATGATTGGGGTACTATAAAAGCAACAAAATGTTGTTCTTACTCCAGAAAAATGTTGGTTTCTTGAACAATCCTGTAGTTTATCCAAAAATGATGTGTTGGTTCAAGAAAAGGTTTTTTTTGGAAATAACCTGATTTTTTGTGGGATAATTCAACCACATTCTTTTGTTGTCAGAACAAGACATTTTTCTTAATGTAGATTTTCCATTCATTAAGTTTCAACATAAATTGCATTTTGCCCATCTCTGTGGAATTCTCAAGAGTTTGTCTAGTCAAGGTTCAAATCGGGATCTTTCGGGGCAAATCCAGGGCACAAATAGGGAACAGTGAAATATAAATATTCCTTCACAGAAGATCTCAAAGTTGAAAAATTCCCGCGAGATTCACTCGGTATAATTGCACATATGGTTGCAATTCTATTGGTTTAACCTTTTACCATCTATGTAGCGAGATTGAAATTGCGAGTAATAATGCTATAGAGCTTCTTCTTTTCGGAAGGTTCCAAGATGAATAATGTAGGAATATATTATTACAATTATACAGTGAACGTACGCATACATATTGTATTATACTATATTATATTATATTATATTCTGTCTGTCAAGATGTATTGTATACACACATATATTTATACATAGCACATGACATAAAAACGTTACGTGTAAATACGTCTAATCGTTCGAAAAAATCGATGACTTCTGCGAATTTTGTCTATCGCTTCGTTCCACTTGCAAAACTTGCACAAATTCTAAAGAAAATCTCAAAAAGTTTCAAACAAATACAATCTCGAAATCAACATTTTTAGGGTTTCGCAGCCCCGGGCAGAAACCCGTATAGTTTCGGCAGCATGTCCATCCGTCTGTTACGCTCATACCATCTAATATATTTCAGGTCTTGGGTTCAAAGTTTATATACATTTTTATAACTCGTATAGCATTCGATAAAAAATGTTTATAACCTATTAAAAATGATATACGAGTATGCTTATAATAACAAACCTGAAGCCACTTTTTCAGTAGGTTGTTATTAATTGAAATTGAGGGATAACGGATAGGAGAATGGGGTTAGGAGGGGAGAAGGTAGGGATGGGAATGTGGTGTGAGGTGTGGTGACGAGTAGGGGAGGGATAAGGGTAAAATTAAGGGAATGAGCTTGATTAGGGTGATGGCTGAGGGGGAAGGGCTATGGGCCGCTGAGGGGTATGGATGCGATGAGAATAAGGTGGGAGGGAAAAGGAGAAGTGAGGAGAAGGGGTTTTGATTGACCGTTATATTTGATTTGAAATAATAGATGTTAATTGGCTACGAATCCATTTCTTGTAGTCGCGTTCCGTCTACTTGAACTCATTTGTTATAATATAAATAATTAATGTAAGAAATTGTCAAGTTTGCATTTGGAAAAGAACTATAGTCGAAGTCATAAAATATGCGTACTGATATGGTGCGAAAGATTTTAAGCCAAAATCACCGAGGGAATAGTTCGAGGATTTCAAAAATATTTTTTTTTCCTCTTTTATTTTCAAAGAAAGATTAATTTTTCTCTCGGTAAGATAGGCGATACGGGGGCTCAGTCTTAAAAATGATGTTGGTACGTTTTTTTCGAATGACAGAAATAAATCAAGGGCGTGAGAAGAGTAATAATTTATTTTGTACTTTTTCGTGTATGTTGCGAAATGCTCAACAGATAAGAAGATAAAATAAATTGTATCGAAAAAAACTTTCGGGGGAGGATATTGCGCGAATTCTTAGGCTTTCCTTTTTAAGAAAAAATGAACAAAAGGCTGATTAACGCGATAAACCTATATAATAGAGTCGTATCGGATCGTAAAGAGTTCTTCAATTAACGATCGCGCAATCCCAGTCTTCCCGAGGCGATGCATAAGGATAATTAAAAATAAAAAGTGTACGGATTTGTCTTAAAAAATGAGAAAATGCAAAAGAAAGAAAGCTCACGAAGTACATATAGTATAACCTATGATATCATCGTCGATCGTTTTTGAAAACGATTTAAAAAACTTACAATGAGGACGGAAAGCAGCCAGACGTTGCGCGCCGTTTAAAGAATTCTAGCGAACGCGAAAGAGAAAGGAAGAGAGAGGAAGAAAAAAGAAAGATGAGAACTTTATTGATACAAAATATTAATACCTAAATGCCCGGTTTATTTTTATATTTATTTTTCGATCTATGAAACGTTACAAAAGTTTAAAAGTAATATTAAATTTAAATATATTATGAATATTAATATACTTATATATACCTATAAATCAGGTGTATTATACCTATAAATATATATCTAACGGTATATTATTACTATAATTATTATTTTATTATTTATAACGGTATATTATTACTACAATTAATTATTATTATTATTATGAAGGTCGATATCCGTAGTAATCGTATGTCCTGCCTGATCCAGGCCCAAAAAGTCGTAGACGACCCTGTTCCTTGTGAAATTTCCGACTATCGATTATTTAGATTAAATATTGTGTATCTGATAATGTATACTTTACTGTAGTGTTCTGTAGTGTTAGTCTTTAAAGGACCACATTTTAAACACCACAAAATATCGTCAGCGATTGCGGGAATCATGAGAAAATATTTTGAGAAAATTGAAATAATTACCTTGAAAACATTGATGTTCAACATACCTATTTCCAAATTTACAATCTCAAAGAATGAACAGGAGATACAAATTCAAATTTTCACAGAGAAAAAAAGGACAATTATCTCTCAGATTACAATTTTTACTTTCTCGGTGGAAAAAGCAAAGCAATTAGTACTAATTACGGTTGACGAGGGTGTGGTGCGAGAGAAAAAAAGTTGAACGCTTGCGAGTTTCATGAATAATGAAAAATCCATATAGTTCTCGATCTCCAGAGCTACTTGCGATTTTAAAGTTTCCGCACGCGCAGAGTTTATCGATCTTTGTGCACTTTGAAATAATAACCGGAAGTGCTTACGGCCATTGCAATGCTGGCGTGATGATTTAACGCATCACTTGGCCGCATCGCTTAAAACCCTTACTGCCCCATGCTCTCGTAACTTAATCAAAATGACGCGATAAACAGTCAATATACAACCGAAATGACGTGAAATTCACGCGACTTGACAGATGAGAAGATCTCAATTAACGAAATTTGCATGTTTGATTCTTGGATTTGGAAATTAGGGATTAGAAGTTTGGAGATTGAAGAAAATTACAATTTGGATGAGTTAAAAAAAACCTTCATTTCTATTGCCTAATGTCAGAAATTTGGAACGTTTCGATTTCAAAAGGAGTCCACATTTTAAAGATTAATAGATATTACCAAATAATATCTGGGAACCTTAAAGTGAAGATCAATTTAAAAGGGATTCAAAATTTTAAGCAATTTTTCAGTTGAAATTAAATCCGATTTTAAACAATTTTAATTTAAAAATTGCAATTTTTGATGGAAATTGTATTTGGAATTAATTGAAATGAGGACATCAAAGTGAAAAATTTCAATTTTTCAAGACTTTTTAACCTAAACATAAAAACAAACTTCTTCAATTAACGAGCAATTCAATTTCTTCTTCTCCAGCTTCTTGAAAGGCGATTCGGAAACTTTTAAACCTGAAATGAATCCAAATTTGGATTACGAAATGAAATAAAGAAAAGTAAATGATGGAAAAATCTTCCAAACATTCAATTAAAATTCTAGGATCAAGCAATGAACATTCAAAAGGAATTTTAAATTAAAGTATTCTAAATTAAAATAGTATATTGTCCATCGAGTGAAACAAAATTAATATATGGAAGCATTTAACTTTCAAAGTTCCAAATTCGAATTCTGGTCGGTTGAAATTCAATCAATTACAAAAATTGAAGATGGACGAATCGCAGGATTATTAGTTTAAGAGAAAAACAATAGTTTCTGAAAAGGTACAGAGAGACTGAGCATCGGCACATGAATAGACGTAATAATAATACTCGATCTTGATCGACACATCCCGCTTGCTCACTCATTTTGCATGAAACCTCTAAAAGTAATGGCTAACGTGATAATTTATATACTTGTAAGTAATAAATACTGTACTGTAATAACGGTTCACATACATATATATACATATACATACGCGTACGTGGAATGTTGCAATGTGTGTGTGAAGGTACATATGTTTATATATATGTATGCGCATGACTTTTCGACTGATTACCATAATGAAATAAAAGAAACATTAGATGTGAAGAATAAAAATTAAATAAAACTAAAAAGGACACACCACATCACTGTTGGGTCGGACGAGCCTTTAATTAAAAGCGGAAAAAGATTTGTGATGAAATGTGGAAAATAAAAGGAGAAGGAATAAGGAAATATAAAAATGGGAGAATTTGGATAAAAGCTCAAACGACCAGTCGGTGTCTAATAATAAAATTAGGTTAAAAATTAGGTGATCTTCGTGCTTTTGCTGTCCAACGAATGTCGTCGCTGCCTTCGTTCACGCCTCGTGCTCGTATTTCAAGTGGCCACGATTTCCGGTTTATATCGACTAAACCGACAATCAAATTTGTCAAAGATCGCCAGGAGGCTGATTCGGATTTTCTGATCGGAGTGTGTGGCGTGATATTATATTTAATAGACAAATTATATTTCGCTATAGCGAGACGAAATAAGACTGGAGTTGGCACCCTTTTTTGAGAGAAACAAATATGGACAAAGTATTTTTGATAAATTGAATAAATAAAAATAAATTAATTAATGGAGCGGATGAATAATTAACGATATACGTATACCGAAGAGGCGCCCGTCAGACGGGAGATCGGCAAGGCAGGGAGCTTCGATTGGACAGCGAAATATCTAATGAAAATTGGCATGGAATGCGCAATATTTAAACAGACGAGAAAATAAGTTCAGAGCACTCGTTTTGCGACCATTATCTAAATTATATATTCTTACTGTGGATAAGGCCTAAACATTAATCACGTGACTAGGGTACGCAAAAAAATCACAACTAAAAAATACTTTGATTGAAAAGTTTCATTTTAGACTCAAATAACCTGTGAAAATATAAAAAGATACATTTTTTTCACACGTTGAAAATGTAAACTATTCATTCTTAGTTGTTTTGGATTTTAAACATTTTTTGACCTTCCCTAATAAAAAGGGTCAAGTGGCACACGTGCGTAGGTATGTAATTATACGAGTACTCTGTAGTTAGATTTGTAACGCTAGTCTATAGTTCTGACGCATATAGAGTTTTGGGGTCGGCCCTTAATATATTTTTAATTTTGTTAAATTTTCTACCTTCCCCTGCAATCGACAGAAAAAATCCAAAAAATGAAATTTCTGTAGACATTTCTACTCAAGTGTGGTGATAAAAACAGAAATATTAAGAGTTAAAGAAATAGCCTATAAGACGTTTACACGAGACTGTGTTAGATTAATGTTGAAAATCGATATATAACAATTTTTTACGATCTCGTATAATATCTAATTAACGTCTATAATATTTGCATCAATATCAAACTTTTTTGGAATTTTTACATTCACATTTAGAGGGCAAGATACTCAAAAATAGTGCAATGAATAAACTTCTACAAGTTTGTTAAGATACTGCATTTTTTAGAAAAAAAATTGCTGGATATTTGTGAATGTAATTTTCTTTTTTGTCGGTTGCATAAAATTGGTATTCCTACCTTACCTTTTTAAATAGTTTTTCTGAGAATTTATCCGAACGACATTCTATCTGACGCGATATTTCGGTCTTTTAAAGACACGTCTTAAATATGGAATTTCTAAGCCAAGAATAAGGAAAAATACTTACTATTAGTAGGGTGTATAAATGGGTGCGCAAACTTAGTGAAGTATTTCTGAATGAATTGATTGCGTAAGTGGGAAGAATGGATAAGTACTGTTGCCTGGAGGCATTTGACAAGATGGATTCTTTCGGTTACTGAATCTTAACCATGAAAAAATGGCTCACTTTTTCGTTTCTTTGTTTTCTCCATTCTTTCTTGTTATTATGGAAAATGTATCTATATCGAAGCGGACCTGAAAAAAAATATAATTTTAAAATTTATAAATATGAAGTTTCCAAGATTGGAAAGTAGTGTTAAAGATTTTGGATTCGAAATTAAAAATCGTGCCCTTATCTCTCCCCTTTTTAGTGGAAAAATATAAATTGATAACCCTTTTTTTAATTCGAAAAATTTATTCTTCTTCCGAAATAAATTCATTTAAAGTGTAGATTTTACGACGTGCGGGAATTGCAAAGCAAAAGAGTTTATTTCTTTTCTTCCTTCAATTTTAGTTCTCGTCAAATTTTGTTCCCTTTGGTCGGAAGCTTTTTTTATTCAACTCGATCGACGAATCAATCTTTTTTCGATCTTGGATAAGTGGATTTTTATCAGCAGTGCTTTCTATTAATGGCCTTATAAGAGCTGTAACTATTTATACTCCTCTTTGAATTTTAACTTAATCTTTAGGAAAAACTCATCTTACAGGTATCAAAAGAATAATTTTTCTTTCAATATTTCTAATGTAGCCTTCTTAACGAGAGAGAAGTTTGAGAGGGAATAAATTATTCCTAATACAATTTCCCAGAAACCCTGAATAGGGAAACTGGAAAACTAGAAGTTAAGAGACCGATTCTCTACAAAATATAATTAAATGCATACATTGAATGCCTAGTAATTTTCATACTAATACACTTTTAGTTAATTTAATAAAATTTATCTTATTCTAATTTTAAATACAATTCGCAATCTATTTTTATATATTTTTAAATAATAAATCCTAATTGAACGGCTGTTCAGGGCGTTGTAAATCGAAGCGATCTTTTCAGTAGTAAGAGTTGAAATTAGTCAGCCATGAGAGTCAGAGTAGTCAGACATTCTTATTCTACTTACAATTACGAAGCTGGAGCTGGGACCTCCAGAACGTTGAACTCTCATCTTAAGTGAATTATGAATGGAGAAAAAAGCTGAGAATAAATCGAAAATTGATAAGGAATCTTTAATTTCGGATATTTCTTTGAAAATATAAAGGTTTTACCTAACAATATTTAATAAAAAAAGAGATTAATTTTCAAGAACTTGAAAAATAATAACTTGCTACTTTTAATTTGCATTTGCCTACAAACTATTATTAAATAAATATCAAATCACTTTTTTGAAGCTAACCATCATTTTGGGGCAGAAATGTAGGTTGAATTGAGATAGGTTTTATATCTCTAGAATCTATATGTTCCGAGGGAAGTTGTGCTTTAAAGGGAAAAAAGAGTAAGGAATAAAGAAAGACAAAAAGAATGGAAGGAAGAAAGGAGAAAAGAAAGAGAAAAAAATAGTTATGCTAAGAAAACAGGCACCTCGCAGCCATTCTTCTCGAAATTGCGCCAACCTCTATAGTTCTATCCTGAACCGTGACGACTCATCTCATCCCAGTTGACCCGTTTCGACAGTCATCGTTATTCGCGTACAAGTCATCTCATCACCCTCTATATATAGCAGAACCCTTGGTATTGGTTGGGATGCGCGTTGAACATATTTGATTCCTAAAATACATACTCTTTCACAATTCTTTATAAAAAAACAAATAAAATAAAATATAAAAGAAATACTGCCTACAATCAATGACTACAATTTTTTTCAAAAATTTAATTGATAAATGCTTTATCTTACGGGAAAATTCGGGACGCCATTGAAGATGCAAATATTCAAATAATTTATTCTAATAATACTCAAAGATGAATCTATACAAAAATCATTATTTATTGTACATTAAGAGCCCGGGAGTCCCGAATTTTCCAGAGCAAGTGAAATTTCTTACACCAAAGCAGACTTTGCATTCGTCCAAAATACGTTAGGAAAGGTACTACTATTTCATCTTAAGGTTTACTCGAGTCTCTATTTTCAAAATCCGTTTTTCTGAGTCTTGGTAAACTTGAAGTAGACTTAATTATTAAGAACTTAAATAAAAAGTTCTCGACTCGATACTCGGTTAGACGCGACAATAGAGAGTTCTTTGGATTTAAAAGTGCATTGCTAAAAAAGGCGAATCGATTCGTCGATGCGAATTGTTGCCTACTGAGTAGAGAAAGGTTTTAGGAATAAAATAAGGAAATGAGGATTCTTCTCTAAGCGTTGCAACATGTAAAGCATTTTCCGCCTGTTGACAAAAATATTAAAATGACATAAAATTGAAAAAAATCGAGTCCTCTTCAGTCTTCTCGTGATTCTTTAATCTCTAGGATTTGTAGCAATTTAGAAGACTGAAATTTCAAGATCCGGTGGTCTATTTCGATATTGTCTAGTTAAAAAGACATTCATAAAGAAGTGCAAGAGAATGGTGCCAAACTCTTTTTTTAACAAAAAAAGTATCCCAGCCTAATATTTATTATCGAGTGTTGATCTCTTAGAGAGACACTTCGGTTATGTGTGTGTGAAATGAGTGAATACTTTATTGATAACCATGCTTCATTTAATATAGCGCTTTATTTATAATGATGCTTGAATTATAATACAGCCTTATTCGTAAAACGCTTTATTAATCACAGTGAAACCTACGAGCTCTACGAATCTACTAACCTACTATCGGCAAGAAAATTCGGGTCTTCTGGCTTTGACGTGAAAGAAGTAAGTGAAGAAGAAATGTTAGCTCAATAAATGAAGGATCATTTTGAGAGTAAAAATGCTGTACGTAAATAAGCCTGAAACGAATACGCCAAAAATATTTGTATAGCTTACAGACTGGAAAATATGGTATAAAGTAAGGAAATTTGACAGCTTTTAACGACTGTGAACTTTGGAGCATAGTTTTTGATTGAAAAAATACTAGGAAAAATCTGAAAAAAATCATGGCGGTACTTTAAACATTTCTCAACAAATTGCTGTTGAAAAATTTGCAGAAATTACCAAATTGTTTGTTTTTTGTACATAAATATGCAACTTTACTATCTTCAAATCTATTGAAGATAATGACGTGATTTAACTCAGAGGTAGTTAGTTAAGCTATGTGTAATTATTTACAATTGGAAAGAAGTACGTATCTTCTTTTTTTCTTTTTGTGCTCGTCTTTCCTTAGCATCTGCTTCCAAGTTTTGCTGATAAAAGACAAAGACGATCCTATGAAAAAAGGCACCACGCTGGCTTCTTCTTACACTTGTTTTCCAATATAAAAAATCTGCCCGCTTCGCGGGCACATTCTCATCGCGCGGCTCGCTTCGCTCGCTAGTTTGAGCGCGCCTAGGGCGCGCACCTGTTGTATCTCGCGCTTCGCGCTCGATGATATGTTTATCTCGCGCTTCGCGCTCGATAATATATTCACCTCGCGCTACGCGCTCGGACACATTTGCCTGACGCTTTAAGCTCGGTTCATCTTGGTTTTCGCACTTCATGTGCTTACTATTGCGCGCTTGGCGGGCTAATGCTCTCTTAGTTAGCTTCATCGTTATGACCTGCGTTTGGTTTAATTATGTTAACTTTACATAGAAAGAGGAACTAATTTACTTAAGGTTCTATCGACCTTAAGGAATACATTCTCATCAAGACACTCGCGCTTCGCGCTCGATATTTCGTTTACAAATCATGTAAGTCTTGCGCCACGCTCGTTTCTGTTCATCGTTTAATGTAAACTCAAAAGTTTGATCGCGATCACGGCGCGCCATTTGGTTGTCGCGGTTCGCAATGACAATATTTTATGTTCAATGTTCTTCAAATAAAAATTATTAAATTTGTATTTGCTTTAAAATGAAGAAGGAACTTCCTTCACTTCGGCGTACATTTTCGTATCTGTCTAATAAAAAATAAATCATACAATCAGTAAGATTTCTTCCAACTATCTGAAAAGGGGCCAAAAAAAGTATCTAAGTTGTTTTTGGAACATATATATGATACATTTTTGAATGATTATTGAAAAATGGACATTTGACACAAATGGGGGGAGGGGTCAAATTTTACACAAATCTAATACCTTCTCTGGATGAGAATGTAAAAATAGAATAAATTGTTCGAATTTTCAAGTACCATGAACATTAATTATTATTATACCATTAGGCCATTTCCCTTTCGGGGTAGGCGTGAATCGCACGGTTGGAAAATAGTAATGTGGGGAAGGAGATATACATGTTTTAGATGGATCTAGAATTTGCGTGTTATTTATTTAAATAACACGTTCGTCCCGCAACATTGCTCCGACCCAGGTGGCTGATCAATCTCTCTAGTGACCACCCCAAGTGAAGAGCCTCAAAAAATTATTGTGTGTGCGGTCCCTCACTTGGGCCTATAAGTGTCTAAGGTCTTTCGTTTCAAGCGTCATACACTCTACTCACATTCTTTTTATAAACTATTTGTCGCCACACTTTTCTGTCCTGGCATACTTCTATACCTTCCTTCACGTCCATGCATTTTTTCATGCGAGCTCTCGTGTTTCTATGGCTTCTTATGTATCTTCGAATATCCCGGTTTCTGTAAACTTTTTATCTTGTTTCGCGTTTGTTTCGTTTGTTTGGTTCTATTTCTTCTCCATCCCCGCCCTAAGCTCATTTTGGAGACTAGAAGGTGATGGTCAGTATTACATTCAGAGCCCCTCATGACTCTTGTATCTTTGACGAGTTCTCTTGTCTTGTATCCACAATAACGGTGTCAATTATAATGTGGCTATTTTCTTTACGCCAGGTGTAAATGTGGATCATTCTATGTATAAACCAAGTATTTGTAATAAATACGTCCTTTTCTAAGCA
The DNA here is from genome assembly GCA_932178445.1 of Andricus quercusramuli. Lineage (NCBI taxonomy): Eukaryota > Metazoa > Arthropoda > Insecta > Hymenoptera > Cynipidae > Andricus > Andricus quercusramuli. The sequence goes on along the minus strand of CAKNXH010063589.1, from coordinate 150,613 downwards.
TAAGCTAACTAACTTTTCCCTGTTATAGCTTTTTCTTGTTGGATCCCCAGAATTTTTTAGCACCCTTTTTATATTAAGGTGGGGGAGGGGGGGGGGTGCAAGGAATGGAAACCGAGAGACTCACAATTGGTTGACGTCTTATTCTGAGAAGTTCACCAGCCCTCAGCAGCGTTGTATTAGGTAGAAGTTCCCATGTTTCGATCGGCTAATTCCCGGCCAACCTCTAAACGACGAGCCATTAACTCTTTTTTTTTTTTTTGTTTTTTACGCACAAATTTTGTTTCATCGTCATTTGTCGTATCTTGCATATTTTTGCCGTAAAATTGAATTTTTGGATTTTTAATTATTTTTTGTGCAATAAAAATGTGAATTTTCGATTTTTCGAGAAAATTCAAAAAGTCGTTATGATAATCTTTTAGGGCGTTGAAAAAGAAACACTTTTCTTGTCTGGACTTTTTTTCGTATAGTGCGTTGTTTGGCTGAAAATGTTAATTTTCGTTTCTTTTTTTGGATTTTGAAAATGCCGTAACTCTGAAAATTTTGATTTTATCAAAAAATGTTATTCCTGATAAATTGTTTGAATTTTCGATGACTATAAGCGGCCGTACATATGATTTTCAAATGTTGAAAAAAATGGTCTAAAATTTTTTTATAATGTCCTAACTTTTTTAATTTTCATCGAAAATGGCTGGTTAACGAACTCGATCTCTCTTTTTGGTCCCAAAAACTGTGTGCGAAAGCACAATCCAATCCGATTAGTCTTTCAAAAGTTATCCGATATACAGACGACGACAACGACAGCGACGACGACAACGACGACAACGACGACAACGACAGACAGACAGACACCGACGTAAAAACCATTTTTTCTGACTCAGGGGGCCTCAAAACGTCGATATTTGATGAAATCCACGAAAGTCATTTTTCACATAAAATCAATACCTTCTCATTATGATGAGAATGTAAAAAGTGTGTTCAAATACGGCAATTTTCACGAAGAGAAAAAGAAGCTAATACTTCTTTTAAATTGTAAATAATTACAGATAGCTTAACTAAATAGCTCTAATTTAAATCACTTCATTATCTTCATTTGCTCAGAAAACGATTTGGTTGAATCGACAAAATTTTTGTTGTTTCAACCACAGAACATGATTATTATATGGATAACAAAATATTTGATTGAACTAACTAATTCTCTTGGTTGTTTTAAACAATCCTTTTGGTAAATCGAGTATTTGGTTGATTCAACAAAAAACTTTTGTTCGGTTAATCAAATATTTTGTTAAATCAACGAAAATTCATTTGCTTCGACAAAATTTTCATGTATATCCAAGAAAACAGTTTGCTTGGTCCAACAAAATTCTTTTTCTGGGTGTTATAGAACTGAATATAGTACAGTTGTATATTTATGTACAAAAAACGAAAAGTTTGTTATATTCTGAAAATTTGTTATCGTAATTTGTTGAGGAATGTTTAAAGTACCACCATGAATTTGTTCAGATTTTCCCTAATATTTTTTCAATACAAAACTATGCTCCAAAGTTGACTGTCGTTAAAAGCTGTCAAATTTCCTTACTTTTTATCAGGTTTATCAGGTTGGTAAGCTATACATTTTTTTTAGCATATTCATTTCAGGCTCATTACCGTATAACATTTTGACCTTCAAAATGATGTTTCATTCATTGAGCTACCATTTTTTTCACTTACCTTTTTAAATTCAAAGTCAGAGGACTCGAATTTTCTCACCGATAGTAGTTGACTATTTTTTATCGCCAATAAAGAAGGTCATGTAATCTTTGTGCATATTATTTTCACAGAGATCATTTCGCATAAAACAAAAAAAAAGTCAGGAAATTATTTTTTTACGAGATTACATTTCGCTAAGATTTATGTATACAGAAGCTCAAAATCAGATAAATGTCAAGAAATTCACATTGCTTAAAAAAGGTTAGACAATCGGAGAAAAAAATGTTTTCCTAACTGATACGAAAATAGGAAAACGAATTTGTGTTCAATATTCTGTTATTTCTCTACCAAAATCTGATATTCAATTTTTGGTACTTATTACTTAATCATAAATATCAGGTTAACTTTGTTCTAAAGAAATTAAGTTTGTAGGAGTGCGTGTACGAGAGCGAGAGAGTAAGAGATAAGGAAAAGAATTTGTTCGAAAAAGTAGGCATTAACAGTGGGTGTACTCTATAATTAAATAAAAAAATAAAAAAAAAAAAAAAAAAATGAGAGAAATAAGGAGAGAAGAGAGAACAGCTAATCCCAATCTATCAGGGTTTCATATATGTTTAACAATACGAAGAAATATATATGAATAAATGAATAAATTTATATATATACATACATACACACACATACTTATATATGTATATATATTACGAAATACATTATATTAATAAATAATATCATATCTAATAAAAGTGTTTTATTTCTAGTCAAAACCCCTTTCTTATATATTTTTTATTTCGACGTTAAATTTAAGTTTAGTAACAAATAGTCTAGTAAAATTACAGTAGGACCCGTCGGATCAGAGCTCGTCGCATCGAAATACTCGGAGGGAAGTACCACTCGTAAACTCCTCCGCTAGCCGTGTTAGATATGCGCACACACAGAGGGTCGCAGCAGACGCCAGCAGATCGAAAGGGGAGACTCGGTTCGTCCCTATCCGACGAGTCCTACTGTGAATGAAAATGGCCATATTCTGGAATAAAAGAAACCCCAGCAAGTAAAAAAAAAAAAAAAAAAATTTATAATACTTTTTTGTCACGTTTGCTTGGACTCGAATTTTATGGGGCGTACAATAAGTATTAAAATTACCTCTATTCAAACTGTCGCGGCTAGTAGTCCCAGTGCTCCTCAAGCATCGATAGGTTCGTTCAAAATGGATGAAAAAACTGTTTGGATACGTTTTTAGATAACTATTTATAGTTGCCAAAACCACTTACATTAAAATCTTAGCTGATCCCCTTCTCGAGATATCCTAAAATTACGTTTTACAACCATTCAGAGAAATATCCTCTTTTTCAAAAAAATGTTTCTTAAATTAAAATTTAAAATTAAAATTTATTTTTATTTAAATTTTTTTTCATGCTTTAAATTTCTTACATTTAAACCTGATAAAGAAACGAAATATTATTGGAAACATCCTTATTGACGTTATGCTCGGATAAACTATGAATGGTAAAATTTGGCATTATAAGATTGATTTTTGAAGAGTTCGATGGAAATCTAGGATATAGCCGAGAAGATAGAATTATTGCCACAGCGATACAAAGAAATACTTTTTTCACGTTAATTATAACTATACTACAAACCTAATAATTGCCATTTACAGTTAGCAAGATTGTTATTTTCGATAGCAGATTGAAGTTAGGAAAAAAAGATATTCACAAAGTAAATAATAAAACGGTAGTTGCAATAACTAGCAGTTTAAATAACATAAGTTGCAAAATAGGTGAGAAAAATTACCATTTTCAATGGGAAGGTGCAAAGAGAGGAAAAACGATTGAATTTAGTGCCCAGGAAAAAAGAACCCATTGACAAGGCGACTCCGTCAATTGCGTATCTGTCATTTGCAGATTGAGATTTTCAAAACTGAATTGTTTTGCGACTATGTGAATCGGTCAGTTTCTCGAATGGTTTTGAATCTGCAATGTACTACAATGTCCATTTGAAGCAAAGTCATATTGAATCGGTTTACTTCTTTTTGAATGAGACCGATTTTTTCAGTTTAAGCTGCCATATTTCACATGATTTTTAAAATTTATAAATTATTGATAGATTGAGAAAATTCATACGCAAGGCTACTAGATTCCTTTTGATATTTTAGTTCTAGAAAATGTGAAGGCTTTTGTGGCTTATAAGTCCATCAAAAAAATACTAACGAGTAAAATTCTGTTAAAAACCAATCGGCGGACAACAATGTCCGCCGACTTTTAATTAATATTAAATATAGCCTGATGAGGTCGGCAAATCAAGCCGACGAAACGTCGCATAGATAAAAAGGAATTTTTTGTCTTTTACTCTCGAAAGATCGAGCAATACCTTGCTTCCTTACTACTCTAGAGTTGGGGGAGCCAATCAAGACAGAGTTAATGCGATTGACCGACAGAATCTCATTAATTTTGAGTGGGCGAATCGACTCAGGGACGACCTGCTGGAGTCTGTGAAACCGTGCCGAGGACCTCCAGAAAAAGGGTTATATAAGCGGAGCGTCTACTTAACCGCGGCCAGAACAAGCCGGCAACAGAGAAAGAGAGACGACACTGAGACCAACCTCGAACAGGCATCCAATAGAGGAAGAACTATGCTTCAGGACCCGGAGAAACATTAACATTCAGGTTTCTCTCAAGCCCAAAGATCTGGCTGAACTGGATGACGAGCTTCGTGGAGATTTTTCCGAAGAATCCGACCACTGGACTATCAATTGTAGCGTGTACAATGCAGCGAGAGCTTTGGCAGATGCAAACCGTAAAACAGAACCAACGGTTGATCATAAGACCAATAGACGAATGCATCAACTCAGCACAAAGATAGGCTGGGCAAGACAGCATATTGTTGACAGAATACGAGTACTATCTAACTCGGGGGAGGGGGGGGGGGGAGTTCAGAGCGGAGAGAGGGGTGGATCAGAGAAAATCAACAGTTTTTATCTGACCCATATAAACTCTTCCAAGACCCTCCAGTTACTGTCGACCATCCACCCAAACCAGAGGAGGTCAAAGCATTTTGGAGAGAAGTCTACAAAGTTCAACATCCACTAGAAGAAGGCTCAAAGAACATAAATAGCTTCAAGAAGCTGTGCAATGCCCTCAAAACACCTGAGGAGGAATGCCCACCTATCACTACCGAGGAGGTGAAAAGCGTATTAAGAGGCATGAAGAACTATTCCGCTCCGGGACCAGATGGTATCAAGACCTTCTGGTGGAAGAAGTTTCTTTCAACCCATCAGCATCTGACTTTAATTTTCACCTCATATCTAAAGCGGAAGAGCTTATTCTGGAGTGGTTGGTGGAAGGGCGCACAGTGCTCCGGCCGAAGACGGGCAACTTAGCTGACCCTCAGAATTACAAGCCAATAACTTGTCTGAACACACTGTATAAGATCTTCACAGCTATCCTAAGTAATAGGATTGTTTGGACAATTGGACCTCCGAACCTCCCATACATAGACTTATCATCCGTCTGCTGGAATGATTAAATGTTCATCCACATATCGTGATGTGCATAGAGAGATTAATGCCGCTTTGGAAAACCAGATTTTCTATCTCAACTGTGAAACATCGTGTTATCACTAACAGCATCACCTTTCAGAGAGGTGTGTTTCAGGGTGACACCATGAGCTCTCTCCTCTTTTGCCTCACATTATTGCCACTATCTCTCGCACTTTGCCATTTGGCAAACCTGGAAACTGAAAGCATAAGGTCACTCATGTATTTTACATGGATGATCTCAACATATATGCTAGAAACAAAGAGAAACTACATCGAGCTCTGAAAAAAGCCAAAGAGTATACTCAAAAGATTGGAATGGAGTTCGGGTCAGAGAAATGTGCTAAGGTTAATTTCAAGAAAGGGAAACTTGAAGGCATCCCCGAAGATCCTGAGCTCGTTGACCGAAGCTCTATACGACACCTTTGCGCTGGAGAGACCTATACATACCTGGATGTGCAACACAGCCGCATTCAGGACGTAATATCTACAAAGGATACTCTCCGATGCAGATACAAACGTCTTATGTGACGGATATGGTCTTCCGAACTGTCGGCGATTTTTAGATAACAATGGACTAGGATCATTGTCGGGGCAAGCAGGAGAGTCGATTCACCGTGAGTTTTTGAAATTCTGGGAGCGGTATAAAATAAACGTACTTGAAGACTCTTTATATGCACTAAGTTTCAAGCAAGCAGTGGTAGAATTCACATCGCTGCACATCTAGATAAATTTATGAAGTACATCAAGTAAAAAATCAATTAAAAAAATTAAAAATGACAAAAAGTTTAAAAAGGTGAAAAATATAACAAATTAAGAAAGGGGCCATCCTACTACTACGTCCAAGTCGTTGCTCCTGGGGCAAGCTGAAAGTTTTTTTTTAGTAAAAATTCAATGTCACGTGCACAAATGGGAGACTCTCAACTGTGCACGTTTAAATTAATACTATGAGATTTTCAACTGATAAGTCCACGTGCATAGATGAGATACTCTCAACTGTGCAAGTCTCAATTAATACAATGATTCTTTCTCTCTGAAATCCACGTTCGCAGATGGGAGACTGCCAACTGTGCACACATCAATTAACAGCATGAGACTGCATTTGAAAGTCCACCTACTCAGGTGGTACCCTCCCAACTATGTACGTCTGAATTAATAAGATAAGATGCTTAACTTACAAGTCCGCGTGCACATATGGGAGAATCCGAACTGTGCGCGAATCAGATAATAGGATTATACTCTTTATTTAGAAAACCAAGTACCCAGATGGTAGCCTCCCAACAGTGCACGTCTCAATACAATCAGATTTCCAACTTGAAAGTCCACGTGTACGGATGGTACCTTCCTAACTGTGAACGTCTCAATTAATTAGATAAAATGCTTAACTTACAAGTCCGCGTGCACATTTAGAAGACTCCAAACTTTGCGCGTATCAGTTAATAGGATTAGACTTTTCATGTAAAAGTCCACGTATGGAGATGGTATCCTCACAACTGTGCACGTCTCAATTAATACGATCAGACATATGTATGTTCAGACGTCTGTGCATGTATACTTTAAAGTGGAAAAGAATGGTAGTAATTGTAGTAAATTATTATAGTAAAGATGATTGTATAAATCGACAGGTGCACAGTTGGGAGGGTAATATCTGTGCACGTGGACTTTTAAGTTGAAAATCTGATCGCAGTAATTGAGATGTGCACATTTAGGAGCATAACATCTGTGCACGTGGAGTTTTAAGTGGAAAATGATTGTACAAATCGAGAGGTGCACAGTTACGAAGGTAAAATCTGTGCCTGTGGGATTTCAAGTTGAAAATCTGATCGCAGTAATTGAGACGTACACAGTTGGAAGGGAGATCTGTGCACGTGGACTTATAGATAAAGGATGATTGTATTAATCGAGCCGTGCACGGTTGTGAGGGTAGCATCGTGCACGCAGACTTTCAAATGAAATTTCTAATCCGAATAATTGGGATTTTCACAGTTGGGAGGGTACCATGTGGACTTTTATGCGAAAAATGATTGCACCAATCGAGATGTGCACAGTTGGGAAGGTACAATCTATGCATGTAGACTTTTAAATTAAAAATCTGATTACAGTAATTAAGACGTGCACAGTTGAAAGGGTACCGTCCGTACATGTTTCAAGTAAAAATGATGATTTTAACACCTCTAAGTGAAAAATCTGATTGCATCATAATTAGGACTTGCAATGTCGGGAATCTTTCATCTGTGTACGTGGACTTGAAAGTCAATAATATGATTGTATCAATTGAGACGTGCCCAGTTGGGAGTCTTCCATCTGCACTCGTATACAGTTTGAAGTATCTCATATGTGCATGTGTATAGCTGAGAGTCTCCGATCTGTGTACGTTGACTTCTGAGTGAAAAAAATGATCGTATTAATTCAGACGTGCCCAGTTGGGAGCCTCCCATCTGTGCACGTTAACCATTGCTAGGATACCATCTGCGCACATCTAAATTTTGACGATCACACTTGGGAGTCTCCCATATGTACACGTTAACCATTGCAAGGGGTACCATCTCTACACGTCGACATTTCGACGTGCACAGTTGGGAGTGTCCCATCTGTGCACGCCAAATTTGAGACCTGCACAGATGGCCCGGTGTACAGTTTTGCCTGTGGCCAATAACATGCACAGTTGTACCAGTGACCATCGACGTGCACAGACGGGCTCGTGCATAGTTGCTCCGTGTAAAGTTGTCCGTCACCCGGTGGGTGCCCGCATGAAGAAGAAAATAATTATGGTCGATATGGAGCTATATATAGAGTCATATAACAATTAATTTTTTACAACACTATCATGAAAATGGCGTGTTTTCATACTTATGATCTGTGTGTAATGTGGCGCATTTCGAACGATGCGAATAAAGAATGTACGAAATGAGGAATGCTTACGAAAAGGCCTCTTTTCGTAAGCATTCCACATTTTCACAATAAGTGAAAGGAAGATAGTTAGATAAAGACGGAAATAGGTCGATGTTTTCAGCGACAACTATAGCGCGCTCGTCTCGCGACTTACCGTGCAGAAATAGGAGGCGTACACTGAAAAACTTCACTTTCGTCCGAATCTGACATTTTTTCTATTTTCGATAATATCACATTGATTTAACTATTGAAGAAAACCGAACAAACGCGTGACAGTATTCAGAAATAAGGTTATAAAAGCCGGTAGCCTCTCCGCCGCTAGGTGCGCTATAGTTGCTCAAGTCAAAGTTGCGGGAAAATTTAAATTACTTCAAAATGTTATACACTTCAAGGTGTTCTCTTTAAAATAAAGTTGCTAAAATAAACAGGTATACATTTATCTTCATTCTAAATTCCTTCTTTTTATATGAAAAAATTTGTTAGTTAAACTTATTTAATTTAATCTTATCGTAATCTTATCATAATTTTAACTTATGATTTGTTTTTTTTTTCAATCGGGGGGCTTCGCCCCCCGAACCCCCCAGCAGGGGCTTCGCCCCCTGCACCCCCACCAGGGCTGCGCCCTGGACCGCCCCCCCCTCCCCGCAACTTCGATCAGGTAGCGTTTTTTTCACGATTTTCATGATCTTGTTGTAAAAAGTTTCGTGCATGTCTCGTGGTAGGCCCTTTTCTTGACTCGTGCAGTGTTTTGAGGCTCGTCTTCGGTTCGGGCACCTTCGGTGCCCTCACCTACGACTCGTCCTAAAAACACTGCACTTGTCACGAAAAGGCCATCGCCTACCACTTGTAATGCAATATACTATTTCAAGTTGGAACTTCGAAAATCCGTTTTTCGATGAAAACGCATCTAAATTTGACAAGTACCATCAGCGTACGTGTTACACACATTAGGGTGGGTCGAAAAAAAAGTGAATTTCGTACGCACAATTTCTAATAGCAAATAACTGTCAGTTCTTTATGGGCTGAATATACTGTTAAATTTTGTTTTGAAATTGATTAATATCCTGCACCTCCTCAAGCGTGTTGAAAATGGAAAAAATTGAATCCACGCGTAAAACATATGAAAAAATTAGTTTTTACAGTCACCAGAAGATTTTTTCACACAGGCGAGACCGAAAGAGTGGGTGTGCTCATTCAAGCGAAACAAAAGCTCGAGGGCCGCACTATCAGTGCGTTAGTTGCATCAGGTTGCGTCATGCGTCCAAATCCAACAGAAATGATTCATGCGGCCCTGCCTGCTCACGTTTGGATTTCTCCGATTAAGGATCAATACCAAGGCAAGTCATATCCGAAACCAGTTTTATATCAGGAGTTGAGTGTATTTTGAATCTTGCGCATTTTTTAAACATCGAATATCATCAAAAATATTAATAATAATGATAAAAGACACATGAAATTTAGTTTATTGACAATGATTACACTGAATAAAACTCAAAACTTAATCAAATTTAAAAAAAAGTATTTACATTGATAAAAATAAAGAATTTGTAAAAAAAGGAAAGCCGATGGGATTAAAAATTTATAGAATATAACTTTTTTAAACACATGGATTGGAATATTTATTTTTTTCTTCTGCTTAAAAGGTACAATAAAAGTTTTAACATTTAACAAGAGAAACATTAAAATTGCGAAAAAGTTATATTGGAACCTTTAAAGGCTACAAATTCGAATATATGTACATAATTACTTTTTTGCAGATAAAAAAAGTTGTGTAAAATTGTAAAAATGACTAATTGATTTTATAAGTACAAAATGATTGTAAATTCTAGTATAAAAGTCATTATGAAGGACCTATATGATGTTTCATACTTCATAAAAAGCACAAAAGGAATCAAATTCGTGTACTACACGGAAAAAAAGTCCATTAAACTTTATTGCACTATTTCAAGAGTCGGAGATGAGAGCGAACCTTAAAAAATTTTCTATATTCTGTACACCGAAAAAACGATATTCTAATTTTAAGAATGTCATATTCTTACAGGCGTATTCTTAGTAATATTCTTAATGATATAAGAGAAATTCTTAATTTAAGAGGAAAATGCGCCTTGCTCTCTTCAATCATTTCTTTCAATGTTTTGTGCGACGTGCTTTTCGATCAGTTTTTCGAATTCGTAATAAGTGACAAGCTCGAAGAAATGCAATCAATTCTAAGGATAAATCGCGTGCGCATATCCATCTCCTTCTCTTTACAGAAAATGTTAGAGTGAGTTGAATACTGGCGTGCCACACCGAGACATAACCTCTCTACATTATTTATTCGTTGACGTGTTACATCAAATTTTTTTTACTCAAACGTTCTCCGCGAAGAGAAAGAGATAGAGTTAGAGATGTGCACATGCGATTTATCCTCAGATTTGTTTGCATTTCTTCGAGCTCGTCACTTATTATACAGTTACTGCAACAGATTTCGGATGCAACTATTCTTAAACGTACTGGGGAATACTTACAATTAGAAAGAAATATATATTCTTAAGGTAAGAGGGCCTCCATCGTACATTAAGAATATATTCTTGGCACCTATTTAAGTTGCAAATATTCTTAAACTTAGTGGGAAATTCGTGAAATGAGAATATCGTTTTTTCGGTGTATAACTGTCAGGGTTTAATGTAGAACAAATCTGGAATAACTCTACAAGAGTTCTTCAAACTTTATATTGAACTCCGTTTTTGAAAAAAGTTCAATAAAATATATAGAGAAATTCATGGAAAAATGTTGAAAACTTTCGTAGAAATCACACACCGAAAAAACGATATTCTCATTTTAATAATTTCTCACTAAGTTTAAGAATATTTGCAACTTAAATAAGCGCCAAAAATATATTCTTAATGTATGATGGAGGCCCTCTTACCTTAAGAATATATATTCTTGTCTAATTGTAAGAATTCCCCACTAAAATAAATTTAAATTTAGAATTTAAAATTTAAAGATTTTTCGGGTTTCAATCGTGTGCGAAACTATGAATGTTGCCGACGTTTCGTGAACATTGCAGTTCACATCTTCAGGGCTGACCTGAAACTGAGGTTTCAGGTTATGTTGTTCTTATATATGTATTCTCTACGATGCCTGTGATTGGCCAGAGTGCCCCATGGTGGGGACTGCTTGAACTTGATTGGCCAATTAAGTCTTTTTTAAAAAACCCGGGAGGATGGAAAGCCAAATCGGATTGGTATTATATCCATTGTCTCTATTGATGTTATTAGGGTGTTTCAAGATTTCGATTGCTTCTCTATGTTGTCTTGGGAATTTATTAGAGTTCTTTTACACGTTGACTTACCGCCCTCCCGGTTTCTCCAATATAGACTTTACCACAAGAACAAGGGATTTGATATACTCCCGGATCACTGAAAGGTTCCTTTTTATCTTTAGGGTTGTTTAAAAGTTGTCCTATTTTTGCAGGTGGTTTAAATATAGTTTGGATGTTGTGTTTGTTGAGAATTCTTCCTATTTGTTCCGTGATACCTTGAATGTAGGGTAGGGTGGTGGTTGTTTTCCTCTCTCTTTCTTTATTAGGTTGTGTTGACTTGTTTTCTTGAGTGTATTTTCTTATTGCTTTATTAATTTGTTTGTTTGTGTAATCGTTTTGTATTAGGATTTGTTTAACATTTTGTAATTCCTTTTGTAAGTTATCTTTATCTGTTATGGAGACAGCTCTGTATACAAGGGAATTGATGACCGATTGCTTTTGAGATGGGTGGTGGTGGGAGGAGGCATGCAGGTATCTGTTTGTATGCGTGGGTTTTCTGTAAACTTCATGTCATCTCACCTGTAATAGCTAACATTTTTATGGAAAATTTAGAAACTAAAATCTTTAACAAATCCAAGCTTAAACCGGAATTCTGGTGCCGTTACGTTGACGACACTTTTGTCATCTGGAGACATGGACTAGAAGAACTAAACAAATTTTTCGATTTCATCAATAAAATACACCCTAATATCAAGTTCACTATGGAAATTGAACAAAAACGAAAATTACCTTTCTTGGACGTACTAGTTTATAAAAGATCTGATAACACATTAGGACATGAAGTTTACAGAAAACCCACGCATACAAACAGATACCTGCATGCCTCCTCCCACCACCACCCATCTCAAAAGCAATCGGTCATCAATTCCCTTGTATACAGAGCTGTCTCCATAACAGATAAAGATAACTTACAAAAGGAATTACAAAATGTTAAACAAATCCTAATACAAAACGATTACACAAACAAACAAATTAATAAAGCAATAAGAAAATACACTCAAGAAAACAAGTCAACACAACCTAATAAAGAAAGAGAGAGGAAAACAACCACCACCCTACCCTACATTCAAGGTATCACGGAACAAATAGGAAGAATTCTCAACAAACACAACATCCAAACTATATTTAAACCACCTGCAAAAATAGGACAATTTTTAAACAACCCTAAAGATAAAAAGGAACCTTTCAGTGATCCGGGAGTATATCAAATCCCTTGTTCTTGTGGTAAAGTCTATATTGGAGAAACCGGGAGGGCGGTAAGTCAACGTGTAAAAGAACATGAGAGTAAAGTTAGGCTAAAATACATCAATAACATCAATAACATCAATAGAGACAATGGATATAATACCAATCCGATTTGGCTTTCCATCCTCCCGGGTTTTTTAAAAAAGACTTAATTGGCCAATCAAGTTCAAGCAGTCCCCACCATGGGGCACTCTGGCCAATCACAGGCATCGTAGAGAATACATATATAAGAACAACATAACCTGAAACCTCAGTTTCAGGTCAGCCCTGAAGATGTGAACTGCAATGTTCACGAAACGTCGGCAACATTCATAGTTTCGCACACGATTGAAACCCGAAAAATCTTTAAATTTTAAATTCTAAATTTAAATTTATTATAATGAATCATCGTGAAAGTATCAAATCTATTAATTCCCCACTAAGTTTAAGAATAGTTGCATTCGAAATCTGTCGCAGTAATTGTATAATAAGTGACGAGCTCGAAGAAATGCAACCAATTCTGAGGATAAATCGCATGTTCACATCTCTAACTCTATCTCTTTCTCTTTGCAGAGCACGTTAAAGTGAGAAAAGTTTGACGTCACACGTCAACGAATAAATAATGTAGAGAGGTTATGTTTTGGTGTGGCACGCCAGTATTCAACCTCAATGTCACATCAGACCTTTCTCGCTCCAACATTTTCTGTAAAGAGAAGGAGATGGATGTGCGCACGCGATTTACCCTTAGAATTGGTTGCGTTTCTTCGAGCTTGTCACTTATTACGAATTCGAAAAATTGATCGAAAAGCACATCGCACAAAACATTGAAAGAAATGATTGAAGAGAGCAAGGCGCATTTTCCTCTTAAATTAAGAATTTCTCTTACTTCATTAAGAATATTACTAAGAATACGCCTGTAAGAATATGACATTCTTGATATTAGAATATCGATTTTTCGGTGCAATTGAGGTATTGAAAGTTTGTGATCACATCATTATAAGGTGTAAATATCTCAATTCAGTCAAATGTATAGACAAATTCTTGAAAAAATGTTGAAAAATCTCATAGAAATTTGATTCGAAGTATTGAGTCTTTGTGAACTACTTCAAAATAAAATCTATAGACTTCAGTTCTATAAAATGTAGCTGCGCTGTCGCGACTGTGCACATTCAGCGACTATTCCGCATCCCTCCCCCCGGCCCATGCGTTTAACATTATAACGCCGGTTAGTGAATAACGATTAGTGAAAAATACAATTTATGTTTCACGTGAATGAATTAAACAACCGCATTTGTACATTCGATTATTTAAGTAATATAACATTAGATTAAACTTTTTTCAATTTAACGTTTATCACATAATCATTGAGTAAATAGCTTTTTAAAACATTAGATTGATCACTTTACACCGTTAGGATTGATTTCTTTCTGTACATAAAATTATAGCTAAAATTGATTTTATATTTTTTTGATCACGATTTTATTTTATTTTTCAATGTTAAAAATTGAAATACATAGATTCAACTTTTCCCATGTCATATCTTATTTAATTGATTCAAAAAATATAGAATCAAGAACTTCTTATTAATCTTGAACCTACTAGAACTTATAACCAAAAAAGAATTTGCGATTAAAAAATTTTTCGAAATTTAAAATTTCCAACATTTTAAAAGTGGTAAAGATCCCGAAATATATAATTCCCTAAAAAAACTTAATTTTCGAAATTTGATATTCTTGAAATTACTGACATTATAAATATAAAACTCCGGAAATTTAAAACTCCCAAAATTATGAAACTAGAATTTTCAAAATATCGATATTCTAGAAAAACAGCGAATTTATTTTAAAAAGCATTCACTCATTAGAAAAGAAAACATTCTCAACCCGTACATTATTATAATTTTTAAAGGAAAAAATGTTGTATGAAGCGGGCCACAAAAATTTGTCACACGGCCCTGCACAGCTGTAGCTTATATTTTAGATTTTTTTTACTCCAAGTTATGTTAGCTGCGAGGCTTTTGTTAGGAGTTCCGAATGCGTAGGTAAGGGGTTTGAACCCACAGCGAATACGAATTTTAATAGAGTGCGATTATTAGTGTAGTGATTGTTTCTGTAAAGGTAAATAATTATGTACTTAAATATGTGAACAAATATTAGAGTTTAATGATAATAATAATAATGATAATAAAAAAGATTAATTTTTTTTACGCGAAAAACCGGCCATAATTTTATAGAACTGTTTTCTATAGTTTTGAGACTTCTCCGATATAGACTGTACATTAGCTGGAATTTTAGATTTTCTAGAACTATTCTACGTTTTTCGCATCCTGCCTTCTAATAGATAGAGAATACGTCACCTCGTCCTTTACATTTTATAGAACTTTGTATCCTCTATTATAGGACTAGTTCTATAAAATTTAATGGACTTTTTTCCGTGTATGTATGTAATTTAAAACTTTAGTAATAATATTCTGTCAATAATATTACGAAACAAATATTATGCAATTCATGAATAGGAACGTCAAATTAATTTTCAGTAAAAATAAACATATGAAAAATAAGATAAAAATATATAAAAAGTAAGTTTATAATAGGATAGATTCCTCTTCACTTCCATGTAAAAAAGGCATTAATAATCTATTTTATGAAGCCTTTCACTTGTTCGATTAAAACGGTTTTCTGCCGTTAGAAAAAAGGAATGGACAAGATTATAATTAAATACTATGAATGGAGATAATGAAGTATACATTAAGGTTGTAAAATAAATGTAACGGAAAAAATACTGAAAGAAAGAAATTTTATCGTGGTGAAACGTATGATACAATATTTCAATCATCAAATGCACGTGCAAATTAAAATTTTATAGAAGCATTTGAGCTGCCGGATCGAATAAGGGCACATAAAATTATTTCGTCGAGAGTGGGGATACCCCTGTAGGCTTTCTGAAAGCTTTTCGAATTTCAATTTTTGAAAGACTATATCTAGATGTAGAATTTCATTGCGCATCTTTTTTCTGCAGGCAAAAAGTTATAGCTTTTTTAGTTTTCTAATTAAAGCCAAAAAACTGTTTTTTTTTGTTTGGAAAAATCGATTTTAATCCGTTTTTCACTTCAACTCGTGCTCAGTCAGTCAGTTTTTGAAATTTTTCAATAAAATTTTTAGAGAATATAGTTCGAAATGGCTTTCGACTGATACAAAGAAAGGAATTTGAAAATTCATTTTAAAAAAATTTATAATAATTTTTTTATGACACATGCATGATTTCAGCCCTTTTCGACGCCTATGAAGCGGGGCTAAAGCTCTACTTTTTACTGAAAAGTGACGTCAGAGATGAATAATGAAGATTATGCATCTATGAGCTTGCATTGTATGATTAACAGTCGTCTCACGGTAAAAACTGAGAGGGAATTTTGGTTGCAGTTAATAGAATGTTGCGGTTATTTATGGAAATTTACCATATATACCTGTAAAATTACCATAAATTACCGAAATTTTACATAAATTTCCGGAAATTTCTGGAAATTTGTAAAAATGAATTTGGCGTATTCCATGGTAAGTTACCATATTTACCTGTAAAATTACCATAAATTACCGGAAT
>CAKNXH010063589.1:122414-134365 GCA_932178445.1 Andricus quercusramuli | reverse complement strand
GGTAAGTTACCATATTTACCTGTAAAATTACCATAAATTACCGGAATTTTTCATAAATTTCCGGAAATTTATGGAAATGTTTGAAAATGAATTTTTGGTACCTTACCATATTCACCTGTAAAATTACCATAAATGACCGACATTTTTCATAAATTTCCGGAAATTTATGGAAATTTTCAAAAATGAATTTCGGGTATTCCATGGGAAAATACCATTTTTACCTGTAAAATTACCATAAGTTACCAAAAATATTCATAAATTTCCGGAAGTTTATGGAAATTTTTCATAAATTTCCGGAAATTTATGAAAATGTTTGAAAATTAATTTTGGGTAAGTTACCATATTCACCTGTAAAATTACCATAAATTACCGAAATTTTCCATAAATTTCCGGTAATTTATGGAAATTTTCAAAAATGAATTTTTTTAAATCTATAATAAGTTACCATAAATCACCTCTACAATTACCATAGATTAGATTAACATTAATTTCATGCTTTATTACACAAAATCTAATATGGACTGAAATCATGACTGTATTTCGAGAAATGCCTGAAATCATCCATTTTTTATAAAAAATATCGTATGCGCCAAGGGGGAGAGGCACTTTTTTGACGAGTGTATTTTTTCAGTACAAGTCGTAGGCGATCGCGTAGCGCGAGCCGGAGACGAGTACTGAAAACATACACGAGGTGCATAATATACTATTTTCTGATGCTTGGCGCACATTAGACTTCTCTCACTTCCAGCGTTTCGTTTATCGAGCAAATTTTCAGCAACAAAAAACTTCCAGCTCGAAAGTTATTAACAACAGTACAAAGAAGTTTTCTGGAAAATTTTAGCGAGAGTCTCAGATCCGATTCCTAATACAGACCGGCGCCAAAAATAAAAACTAATCAAGAAATCAGGTAATTTAAAATTTTTGTGAATAAAGAAATAAATAAATTTGCATAATGTGAAATAATTTATTTATTTCATATTGGTTCTATTTTTGAGACGAACTGTGCAAAAGTAAAAGAAAACATAAACATCTGATAGTTGAGATTCATCGGATTCCTAATTCCGCGAATTTTTCAATGCTTCAAATTCGTGGAATTGAAAAAAGTGGAAGATCGAGAAAGTGCACTTGTTTTTGCTTCGTATTATAATAACAATAATCTAAAAAAATTCAAAAAGAATGTGAAACAGTTAAATTTCATTGAAAATCAGTGACAATCAGTGAGAGAACGATTCCTCACTATTTTATTAGCGAAATTTCCGGTTTTTCTTTTAGGGTGAAGAATATATATCCGTTTCAAATAAAGTCTAAAATGCAGAAGTTTTCGAGACAGTTAAACTCTCCTGTAAACGTTTGAAGTATGAACACGGATCGTATTCCCGAACGGCCACCCATCCAAGTACTAACCGCGCCCACCACTGCTTAACTTCAGTGATCTTATGAGAACTGGTGTTTTCAGCCTGGTATCGCCGTTGGCGATATATATTTTTATTAAGATTATTATTATTATTATTATTAAGATCATATATTCTTTAATTAATATTAATTAAATAACGGAGAAAGATTTTAAATTAAAATAAATTATTTCAGTGCAATGTTATGTATTTATTTATTGATTCATAATACTTTGCTATTACCTTATTTTGTTGATTAGTTTTTATTTTTCGCGCCGGTGACCTGTATTAGAAATCGGATCTGAGACTCTCGCTACAGTCCGCGCGCGTGTCGCATAGCAGCTAGCGACTTGACGCATTAATAATTTATTAAATATTAGTTCGATTGGGTTGAAATTTTCCAGGAAACTTCTTTGTACTGTTGTTAACAACTTTCTCGCTTGAATTTTTTCGTTGCTTAAAATTCGCTCGATAAACGAAAGGCTGGAAGTTAGAGAAGTCCAATGTGCGCCAAGCATCAGAAAAAAATTATTAACAATTTTTTAAAATGAATTTTAATATTCCTTTCTCTGTATCAGTCAAAAGACATTTTGAACTACATTCCCTGAAAATTTTATTTGAAAATTCCAAAAAACTGACTGACTGAGCACGAGTTGAAGTGAAAAACAGATTAAAACCGATTTTTCCAAAAAAGTCAGTTTTTTGGCTTTAATTAGTAAACTAAAAAAGCTATAACTTTTCGCCTGGAGAAAAAAAGATGCGCAATGAAATTCCACATCTAGATATAGTCTTTTAAAATTGAAATTCGAAAAGGTTTCAGAAAGTCTACAGGGATCTCCCCACTCTCGGCGAAATAGTTGTATGTACCCTTATTCGATCAGGCAGCTCATTTCATGCTTGAATTATTATATGATATGTTACATTACAATACATTTTTTTATTGTATATATAAGATTGTCATAAGGACAACCGCAGGATTTCGCCAGGAGCGGGTGCTAATCTGAAAAATTGAACCCGCTCCCAGTGAAATCGCGGTTAAATTTCAGCCGTAACCATGTCGCACGACCGTGAGATATATGGTTACAGTCTGCGACGAATTCAATACGATGTTCCGTCGAAAGTCCCGTGCACCCTGAGGACACGCAGCGACCCAAGATCGACCGCCTTCTGCATTTTCCCCGCAAGTGTCTCAGCATTTTGTTGACACGCAGGGATGTTTTTCAGGCTATTAACCAGTGAAACCTTGGCACCTCCAAAAGCACTGATGATCAAGACGATTAGCTTAACTGAATATTCCGGGTATAAGCGTCGCAACTTCCTTATAAGGTCTTTATACCTTTCTTTCTTTTCTTTCTCCTTCGCTGTGATGTTTTTGTCCGCTGGTGCCGAAAATTCGAAAACGAATATGGTTCGTTTCTCGAAGTCAAAAAGAGCAATGTCAGGTCTCGAGTGCGCAACAGAAACAATTGTCGAGAATATGAAGTTTCAGTATATGCGGCACTTCTCATTTTCGACAATTGACTTTATTTCTTTAGGAGCGTTTAGCGGAGAGGTATTTGGGCTAATGCCGTAAGAGTGACAGAAATGGTAATAAAGCACTCTTAGTGCCGCATTGTGCCTTTGAATGTAGGTCGTTCCCGCATGAGTTGGACAACTAAACTAGATAGTATGTGTCATAGATGCTCGGGGTGTGCATGACACGCTCTGCAGCTATCATCGGGAATGTCTTGGCTCAAAATGTGGCGACGGTATGCTAGAGTGGAAATGACACCGTCTTGACATGCCAAAATGAAGCCCCCGTGCCTGACTTCAATTCAGGTGATCTAAGGGAAGCAAACGTTAGCTCATACGACATCAACTGATCTTCCACATTTCTGTGGAAGATGCCGTGAATCCTCTTGTCGATGAGCTGTTCGCGGAAGTTTTCCCTTGTTCTTTCTTGATCGGGGCCTTCAGGAATGAGTATTCAAGATGGATAAGATTTGAGATTTGAGATTTAGGATTTGAGATTTGAGATTTGATAAGATTGAACATTAATTTAATATTCTTATTCATGAATTGCATAATATTATACCACCGTCAAAAAGTTTCGGTACATTTCCTTCGACCATTTGAAAATTCATACTTCATTTCAAAGACGAATATCTGTGCAGAAACTGAATCTACGACTTTGTAAGTAAAATCCTTTGAGAGATTAGAAAATTTTGCGTCGAATCAGGGTACGTTGAAATCATTTTAAAGAATGAGTAAAAAAATATTTAGTTTCAAAGTTAATAGTATATTGCATAGCAAGGTGGAGAGCACCGTGTTTTCATGGTGAGGACAATGTTTCAAAACGGAAAAATTCCCCTCACCATGAGAAGAACTCTCCTCCGTGGCATGCCCTGTACTTTTTTTTGCAGAGACGCGGAAAATCTTTTTTTTTGAGTAGACACAACCAAGCATATGTAAATGTACAGGAAAAAATTTGCCCTTGACGGGAGTTTTGTCAGTGCGACGGGAGGAGGCGGAGAGGTTGAACATTTTGGCTGACATTTCCACCATTTTGTGTTTCTCGCTAAAAACATCGGTAAATCTCCGTCTGTTTCTGACCGCGCACTACTGCACATCTCTCTACATTTCATACCTGATATATGATGTTAGACCTCATACCCTAAAACCACTGTTCTACTACAAGGTCCAATATTATATATGCAGCCATATGCAGGCCTGCCCTCGCCACTCGAAAAGAGAGATGTTACACGCTCAATCCGCAAGCAGTAGAACACGCTTGTTTTGTGCGGCTACGATAAAATAGTATATTGTGCATCGAGTGGGAGAAGATGGCGATTCTAGACGAGTGTGAAGTTTGTTGCTCGAGCGCAGCGAGCTCGGCAATCACACGAGCGAATCGCCGTCTCCCCCTAGGTTCACATAACACTTTGTGCTACACTCGCGATGGAAATGAGGTTGAGGAGGTTGGCGAGAGTGGACGAAGTTGTCTATTTCTCAATTGATTGACGTCACAGTGGTCGAAGTGAGTACTTTTCCCACTAGTGGGAACTTCGACCACTGTGACGTCATCACTTGAGGAATCGGCAACTTCGTCGTCTCGAGACGAGCCTCCGAAGTCGCATTTCCATCGCGGGTTTTGGGCAACATTTTTTTTAGTTAAATGAACATTTTGAAATCTTGAGTTCAACTCTTTGTCAAATCTAGAAAAGGGTTTCCAAATACTTGGAAAAATCACAAAATCAAGAGTAAGTCCTACTCTTTAAATATAAATCATGAGCACGATTAAACATTATGTAATTTCTCAGTATTCATACAAAATATTTACTCGTGCAATATTAACTTTAGGAGCCAAGAGTCCGAAATTCGTCTTTAAGCTTCATTTTTGTGTAAGGTGCAACTTCAGTCTCAATTAGATATGCAATGGAATTTGAAAAAGTCTGAAGTTGCACCTCATAAAAAAATGAAGGTTAGCGATGAATCTCGGACTTTTGGCTCCCAAAAATCAATTTTGCTCGAGCAAATATTTTGTATGAATACTCAGCAATAACATAATATTTAATCTTGCTCATGATTCAGATTTCAGATTCAAAGAATAGGATTGACTCTTTATTTCACGAATTCCCTAAATTTTAACTTAGTAAATGGCACACGAGTTTTATTGCTTTTGTTCTCTTTATGGAGTATGAAAATTTATGTAAGTCCTTTATAATGATTTTTATATTATAATTTACAATCATTTTGTTATTATAAAATCAATTAGTGATCTTTGAAATTTAACATAACTTTTTTATCTGCAGAATAGTACATTGTGTTACAAGTGCGTGAAGTGGAATGTCTTCCAGCACATGTCACACACGATATTTTTTGCAAAAAATGCATGAAAATGCAATGAAAAATACGATAGGGAGGTCGGTGGCGCGGGGGGCGGGGGGTCAAGGGCGCAGCCCTGGTGGGGGTGCAGGGGGCGCAGCCCCTGCTGGGGGGTTCGGGGGGCGAAGCCCCCTGACTACGACAAAACCACCAAATATTGAGTCACAATGTAATAACATTAAACTTAAACTTAAAAAAAAAACAAAAAAACATTGAGTAACGTGTTCACAGTGTTGAGGGTGCACCTATATTCATATCGACTGGTCGGATGTTTGACAGCTTTTTATGAGCGTCATGAAAACAAATGTGATCAGTTGAGTTGCCCGGGAAACGCCGCGTAATTGTTTCACATGGCGTGTGAATATTAATTCTCGAACTAAAGATAAGCGCTCGTAAATGATTCAGTGCGGGAATGTTACATTCCCGCACGCTACTCTCACAGTAGAGGAATCTGCAATTTTCCGTACGCTTTATGGACACGGAATATGGCCATTTTCATGCATGTGTTGCAAAAAAATACTTTTGTACATACATTCGAATTTTTTGCCTTTAAAGATTCAAAGAAGTGTATAACAATTTACTACCGTATAATTTATTACCGTATACAGACATCTAAAATTGGTCGATTCTGCATTGTGCGCCAAGACGACGAGCAAAATCCCCATTATCGGTTAGCAAAATGCCTTCACGTTGAGCAAAATGCTGTCCACGGTTACCAAAACATCTTTCTCACTATGTGAACATCGTCCCAGGTGAAGTTAGGTTAGTCATTTTTCTTTGTACGTTTTGCATTGTAATTTGAAATGAAAAATATTTTTCGATACGAGGCCTCCTGGCCGGTGCTCCCTGCTCGTGTGAAGGCACAGTACTCACCCTTCGGCTCGGCTTCGCGTCGCCTTCGAGTTCGAGCTGGGCCTTCATGCCCGCAGTGTCCCGAGTCGAAATTTAGACCCTACTTTGAACCTGCAGCTCCTCATTAGAAGCTGCTTTGACGCTATTTAAACCTATAGCCCCTACTTTGAGGTTTTTACTCCTAGAGAATGAAATATTAGAGCCTCCTTTGACTCCGTTTAAACATACAGGCCATACTTCAAATATTTAGAAGCTACACCCAGGAAACAAGAACCCATTGAAAAGGCGACTCCGTGCATTGTGTATCTGTCATTTGCAGATTAAAATTTTTCAAACTGAATTGGTTTGCGCCTATGTGAATCAGCCAGTTTCTCGATATTAGCAGTAATGAAGTATCTGTAAGCAAAAAGAAAAGGATTCTTTTTCAAAATGTTAATTTTCTTACAAAACCGAAACTAAAGTTTCCATTTGAGCCTTAAGTTATAGAATGCTACCGTCCCAAGTAGTCAGAAAATAATATAAATCATATTTTCTACTTGCGAAAGACAACCAAATTTGGAGGTTACAGACAAAAAAAATTGATAAAAATTGTCGGACCAGTCACAAACGGACTAGTGACAAATAAGTTCTCGAATTATATGATAAAAAACACTACAAACAAAGAATTGTATACTTCATGAGTTTTGTTTCAATATTAAGTTCCTGAGGTACAGTTGATAGTGAAAATATTTCTGCAGGGAAGGGAACCCATAATAAAAATTTATAACCATTACCGAAATTACGCCATTATTATTTTTATTATTATTATTGACAGTGTAGGGGCTGTAGCATCAAGGTAGGGTCTGGAGCGCCAATGTAGGGTAGGGCCTGCAGCACCAATGTAGGTTCTAATTTAGACCCTACTTTGACGCTAAACGTGGAAAACGGCCGATTTCGGACGTTTTTAGCGTCAAAGTAGGGTCTACATTGAATTGAAATCGCTGCTTATTTTGAACCTACTTTGCTGCTCCAGCGCCTACTAAGGTAGGAATTATAGGTTCAAAGTAGGGCCTAAATTTCGACTCGGGGTGTTAAGCTCCTCGTTAACCGCCCATTTGGCCTCTCGTATCGAAATGTGTTATTTTTTTCTCAAAATGAGAATACTTTAAGTGTGAAACTATAGAATATGAACAAATAGTAACATCCACATTCTCCGTTGTATTATTTTTGTTGCAACTCAAAATGACATCAAATCAGCGTACTGAATTTGTTATTCAAAATTAACAATATTTTGTAAATTCTATATGCATATATTCATCATATAATTAGAAATACATCAAGATCAAGAAAAATTAAGTGTGACTTATGAAGAAATTTACATTTTAAAAAATACTCACAAATATTTCACCTTTTAGGCTATGTATAGTCGTCCCGAAAAGTTATTGGAGCTGAAACAGGTGACGGACTTGTCCTGAAATTTCTGGACGACTAGCCAAGCTTATAAAAAATATTAGACTAGTACTTTTCCCGAATTTGAGGACGAACATAACTTCGTACATCTTCAGTTCAAAAATGTACTGAAAGTAAAAATTTGTCTGAATATAAGATGGCCAATATATGTATATCTGAATTTCAAAATTTAATTATACGTTGTCTTAAATTCAGATAAACTGAATTTGAATTCAAATACACTTTTGTATAAGTTCATCTCTGAATTTCAGTACATCTCTGAATTTGACGTGTACAATTTTTAGGGATCTTCTCACTGTATTTCGTAATCACTACCTGTACAGAAAATAATGACGGAATTTCCCGCTATTAACGGTGAAATTCCAGGACTGAAAATTCCAGAATACTGAATAGTCCCAATACAATATGATATAGCGAAATAAATTAGGGTCCCTTTAAAAATGATGCCATGCTAATAGGGGATAGGGAGGGGGGGGGGGGGGGGAAATATACTTTGTGACGACTTGTGACGAAGGGGGGGAGGGCTTGGCTTAATGTTTAATATGTAATATGGATTAATGTGACATCACAAATGGAAAATATGAATGTATATAACAATTTTTTGAAATACTTGAAAATTTGGAACTTAGTGATTTTATTTTACAAGTAAAGTACCTAAATGTTATGTTTGTACGCTTCGTGTTTTATTTTAGGCATTTACCAAATGAAATCAAAGACAACATTGTAACTTAAAGGGGGGTGAGTGTGTTTGTATCTGCGACGTCATACTGGGGATTCAAGTTTTTTGCGATGATCCGTGTTCAAAAAAAGTATACAAAATAGCGTGACGTAGTTTTTGAAAGACACCTTATGCTAAAAAACTCAACGAAAAGCTGTTTGGTAATAGCTATGTAGTACTTTAAAAGCTTCTAAATGTAATAAGTGTGAAATAAAGAAGTGTGATGCTGCTTTATGAATAAAAAATGTTAAGGAAATACGTACTACTGAAGTTTACAGCGTTATTTTAAGCTACGGTTTGTTGGAAAAAGTAGACGCTGTGACTCCATTATGAAAACCCAAAATTCTAGACAAATCCTATAAATTAAACCAGATCTACATTGTTTTTTATATTTTATATTTTAATAATTTAAAATTATTTTTTTAAAATGAGAAATTTCAAAAAAGCACTGGATTCACATTTTTTAGCTTTTTGTTTATTTTTTGAATTTCTACGTGCCTAGGGTACGTGCCAGTCGGATCTCTCGCTTCGCGCGCATCAGATATTTATTCTTTACGATCGGAATACTTGCATAACTTTTAGGCAAAAACATCTCTTTTAGATCCCAGGTTTTTTATTCATCTTCATATTTAGAATTTTCTACATAATTGAGTATAGTTAAAGATTAAGTTGCTCGAAGCTCTGTAGACTTAGGTACAAATTCTTATCGCGAGACACTCGCGCTCCGCTCTCGATTTTCGACAGAAATTTGTAAATGTAAATTTGTTTTCTAAGCTACCTTATAATAAAAAGCTACAATCATTTCTTTAGACTTTCTTCCGTATCTTGCGTTGTTTTGCTAAAAATAGGAATTTTCAATTTTTGCATAGATATTTTGATGAATGAATTAAAAAAAAAGAGTTCGGCCGAACAATGGTTGAAAGAAATATTTTAGGACTTTTTGAGAGCTAAAATTCCTCCTCAAGACTTTTCCCCGCATTTTGCATCGTTTGGTTCAAAATTTTAATTTTCGATTTTTTTCATAGTCATTTTGATAAATAAAAACAAAAAGACAAATTCTAAAATTCCTCTCTTAATAGTACATTCGTGAATAGTGTGGACTGACGGTCTTTTTGAAACGAGCGCAATGTTTTCGTAACGAGTCGTAGGTGAGGGCGCCGTAGGCGCCCGTACCGGAGACGATTTACAAGAACATGGCGGGAGATAGGTCCCGAATAGACCCGGATAGACTCTTCTTTTGAACTTAGAGCAATTGAATTTTTGTTTTCGTGTCCCAAATAAGTCCCGGAAAGACCCGGATAAACATGAACTGTAGGACATTTCTTTTTTTTAACAATAAACTCCCAGATAGGTCCCGGATATATCCGAATAGATTCTTTATTTTATATTTAGAGGATACACGGAAAAAATAAGTCTTGGAACATTTCGTAGATTAGTGCTAGACTTCAGGACGGGCCATCATTTTTGTGAAGTCTCGTATACTTTCTATAAAGTGGTCATACATTTTCATGGAAAAATAAAGAAAAGTCATGGAAGTTTTCAAGCGCAGTCAAGAAACAACAGGCTTGGAATTCTTATGAGACAGTTTACAAAAAAAAAAATGTATACAGTCATGAAGTGGCTATAAAATAACTTCATATTTGCAAAGACTTGAATTGAATAAGTGCGTGATTCAAAAACTAAGAACTCGAATACAAGTCAGAAAAACAGTCCATGACTGGCTGCGAGAATTTTCAGAGGCGCGCTCAGTGGGGCTCAGAGACAAATTCACATTGGTATGATTGAAGTAGACACTGGATGATGATTCAGTGCTTCCGAAACCTGCATCTTTATTCACTGCGCGTGCGTCAAGTCGACAACTAAATTGGTTACCATTGGCTTGCTTATCTAAAATAAATAAATGTGCAAATAAATTATGTACAACAAAGAGTAATGTTGTAAAGCGCATAAAGATATTGAGATATTGATTGTAAACAAATTTTTACATCTGGTTGCATAAAGGATTTCAATCTCCAAGATTTAGATGAGCTGAAAAATGTTATTCACTTGCTACCTTATTCTGCTAGATATCAAATTCATTTAACAAAGTTGTACGATTGTTTCTTAAATGTACAATTACAGGCTTCACAATTTTTAGTGGTATTAAGTATTCCTACGTCTTTCTCAATCTCCGCGATATTGCTTATAATACACTTATTTCTATTCGAAATAAATTAGAAGATGGCTATTATTACATTGCAAGAAACTGGATGTAAGCAGATTTTATTTTAAAGTTCGTATTTCTGTATATGAAATTATTATAAAAATATTGAAATAAAATAAAAGAATGTGTCTGATAATAGAATAAAATGTGTTTGTTTTTCATTACAAAAACACTTACATAATAGCCATATTCTTATTTATAATTTTAATGAATAATAAAAAGTTTTTCAGAAGTTAATCAAGTCAACATTAATACTTCTTGAAACTTCTTTCTTGTAGAAAAAAAATTCTTAGTAGAATCGAAATATCTGGGTTATTTTTTTCAAAAAGATACACAACCGTTATTTAAACAATTTCCTTATTTATTTAACAAAATTTATTATTCTGATATAGAATCTAAAATAATTTTCGTGGATTGTTGTTGAAATTCTTATTTCTCATAAAAAATTTCATTTAAAATAACCATTTTTTAATAACAATCTATAAAAAGTATTTTCGAATCTATCTCAATATTTCATTCATCTTTTAAGAGTGTAAACGCAAGTGAGTTTTTTTCTAAGTTTAAAATTTGGTTTATCAATAATTTATTGATATGATTTGGTAAATATATCAGTTTTATTTAAATAAATTTTTTATAACGCTGCAACTTATAAACAGTGCGTCTCACAAAAAGTGCGCAAGGGACAAAAAGTTTGATTTTTTGTTGACTTGTTATCAATTTCTTCAATCTGGAATCAAATTGTTTAATTTAAAAAATAAGAATAACTCAATTTAATTTTTAAACAACAATTTTATCATTTGCCGTAGTATGTACTATGTAAATATTTATTTATACTACATATGAAATTTTCTGAAAAAATTTCCATTACATGGATTTCATTTTTTTCCAATAGAATCGAACGGTGCAATTAGTTTTTATGTTATATCTCACAAATTCGAAAAAATTATTTAAACAATTTTAGTTTAAATGAAGAAAAAACTTATATTTTTTACGTGGAATCATCCCTTGGTCAAAAAATAATTTTCCGTGGAAAATTATTTTTTCAATTAAAAAAAAATTGTTTAAACAATGTGTTTAATTTTTGATGCAAAGTCAGTCTTGCAGCAAGTTGTCTAATTCGCAGTCCTCACTAAAATTGTTTTTACGCGACCACGCAGTTTTCAGCTGTAGCACAAGACCCGAATAGACTTTTCATTTTATATTTAGAGGATATGAATATCTATTTTCATGTCCCAAATAGGTCCCGGATAGACCCGGATAAACATGCACTGTACGACTTGTTTTTTTTTCAACGGTAAACTCTCAGATAGGTCCCGGATAGACCCGAATAGACTCTTCATTTTATATTGAGAGGATATGAATATCTGTTTTCATGTCCCAAATAGGTCTCGGATAGACCCGGATAAACATGCACTGTACGACTTGTTTTTTTTTTTCAACGGTAAACTCTCAGATAGGTCCCGGATAGACCCGA